>JAQGAD010002398.1:0-13666 GCA_034696625.1 Isotomurus palustris
ACACCCATTTAAGTCCTCATGAATATGCATTAAACACTTTAAAGGACGTATTTTGTAGAAGATCGCGTTTCGTTACTTTCTATCTATGCAACATTTTGATGCTATTTAATATTATTGATAACTGTCGTCGTATACTGTTATCATATATCGTCACATTCTTCGTGCAACTTGTTAGTGATAATCTTCCTAAACGGTACGTGTGCTACGTCCTCATCATAAAGTTAAGGATGACTACGAGAGGTTAACGATAAACAAGTAGTTCAACTTCGATTGGTGCTCCTCGTCAATTTGTAGATCGTTAATCATTTCTTCATACATATGTCAATGTGACTAATGACTTGACTTAGAATCATTAAACACTACGCAAAGGTCAAAAGTGATACCCAGATTAAGTTTAAGTAGAAAATTATTCTGTGAGCTAATTTAGTATCGATATGAATATTTCTCCTTAATGTTCGTTCATCGTCTATCGTCGTCTCATCGCATTTCTTTACATAAAATCGCATCGATCGATCGTGTCAACTGTATTAATATTTGATAGAATACTGCGAATAGTCTTTATAGTCTTAATTCCGATATTGTCGCACCTACTCGCAGTCTATTCTTTAAAACTTAAGTCAGATATTGAGCAATATCATGAATGTTATTTACACATGTATTTTTCTCAGTCCAAACTACCCAAGATATTTTCCAAAAAGTTAATCGATGTATTAAAATGTTGTGTAGGATTATTTGTTAATTCTATTGCACGACAGTTTATCGTTACCAGTGATATGTTAAATTTAAATTAATCGTAGTCATTCATAAAGAGTAAATAGCCAATGGGTAATCTGTGAACAAGAAGTTGTGTCCTCGCAAGTATTTTTATGCGAAACGATTAAACACTCTCTCCACAAGTCGATTTAAAATACGGTTGTTTTATTTCATAAAATGGTTAATACTGTAAAAATTTGTTTTTACATAAAGCCCCACTTTCAACTTGCTTTAATCAGAATGGGTAGCGTCGCAATGTCGCTAACATACGAAGCTACTTTCTTCCACTGATGTCTTCAGGGTATTTATTTTGTCTTTGGAGCAGCTGGAGGAGCTGAAGGAGCAGCAGCATTTGGAGGAGCAGCTGGATTTGCAGGAACTCCTGGAAATTCAAAAATCGTATAAACTTAGCTCAAGTTGCTTGTTAATCCTCGAATTCACATTTCACGTTTTAACTACCTGGAATATTGTTGTTGTTGTTGAAAAGGTTTTGCAATCCAAACAATCTTCCCAAGTTGAAGTTAGGCATGGTGAAGTTATAGCCAAAAGACCGACCATTACCATTTGCAAGGGACTGAGGGGGCGTTCCTGTGGGCCATTGAAATGGAAAAGTAAATCCCGGAGCTTCACCATTTTCTCTTGAGCTACTTTCCCCAGACATTGCACTACCTGCGGGATTTGGCATTGGATTCTGCCTTGCTCCTCGAGATCCTCCCAAAAGATTTCCAAAACTATTGAAAAGACCTGCGAGCGATCCCATCTGTCCTTGTCCCAAATTTCCGAGTCCAAATGTCATTTTTTCACTGCTTCCGCTTCCGTCAGCTAGAGGTGACTCGTAACTTACTTGCCATGTCTGTTCGTATTCTTGGGATGCGTCAAAGTATTGACCGTTTGAAACTGCAGCCAATCCCACCAGAATCAAAACACAAAGGACTCCCTTCGACCTTAAACTCTCCGACAACATTATGAGGTAAAGTGAGACACAGTAATAATGACCTACACGTTCTACAACCTTTTCACCTGACTTGGTACTTCTCAACTATCTCAAGTTCCAAACATGCGTCGTGTTTTACAACTTTTAAGCATTCCAAAACAATCCACAGCCTTTTGTAGTTTTCTGGGTATTCCAAGCCCAAAGTTAACTTGTACATTACGTAATCTTAGCTTGGTACAATCCAATTATGCAATTAATCTCGCCTGGACCGGATGCCCTCTTTTATTTTCATACATTTCTGCCTGATGAAGATGAGCATTAAAGGCGAGTTTTTGCTCAATTTCACGATACAATGATTATCCTCCTTTGATCAGATAACCCATTTTTCCCCAGCGAAACAAGTTTTTACTCTTATTCTTCCCTATCCCTATTATCTGTTTTCCTGCATTGCACCATAACTCTCCCGAATTAGACTGCTAATGAATTTAGATGACTTAACTAATTAAATTCACCACTGATTAGGTTATTACAGAAGAGCTATTTTTATTTTGCATTGCATTCTAAAATCTCAACTCATTAAGTGATGAAATATTAAGTATTCCAACCTACATCTGGATTTGGAAACGCTTGAGCGATGATTACTCGTCGCATGCAAAGTCCGCAGGATTCTTGCGCATCATCTTCTTGTGCAACTTCTCCGTCTCGTGGAAAACCATGTAGCCTGCCACGAAAGGTGGAACGACTCGCCAGAAGTTCTCCGACATTCGACGTATAGTGTTCGGAACTCCTTTCTTCAAAACCCCTGCGAATGCTCGTTGCTCGAACGGCGACAAAGCGTAGTAGACGACACCTCGGATTTTCGCAAGTTGGCCGAATCCGTGACCCATCTGCAATAATAAAAATAAAATGATGGATGATGTAGCTGGGAAATTCTCACAATCAGTTCACCATAATTACAAATACTAAAAATGAAAAACATGAAACCGAAAAACTAGAAAAACACTTTACTTTTTCAGCTGGAGAACACACACACGTACACTTCCTTGTAATAGATAATACGAAGTACGATTAATTTGTGGGGTTTAGAAACAAACACCGAATTCCGTGAATTTGCACTTTGCAGCAACCTGGGAAAAATTGCAAAACACAAAGATCATTCAACGTTGAGAATGAGGAGCACGTGTGTGTCGAAGAAATCTCTAGCAACGCAGAGCAAAACTTACACGAGTGCTATAATATTGCAAGTTGCGATTCTTACCTGAATTCGTATCAACCTCGAAGCGCTGTGTTTAATGATGATACCTTGTCGAAATAATAAAATGGATGACTATTTAAAAAAATGTACACTATGCAGTACTTTGCACTTTGCACACCGACCAGCATAGCACCAAATATCTAAAAGCAACCAAAACTTCACAAGCAAAAGCAAAAATAAACCTCTCCCCGACAGGGAATCGAACCCTGGTCTCCCGCGTGACAGGCGGGGATACTTACCACTATACTATCGAGGACTTGAGGATATGAGGAGTCCAACATTTGTTTGGGTCATTTTTCTACTCAGTCGTCCACTCCACTCTTCCTTGCCTCTTCTATTCTGCCTGTCCTCAGTCCTCACGCTTCTCAATGCATCTTCCATTCCAGTATTTCCAGTTCCAGTGAATGCTGAAGGTTCTTCACTTCATGCCCTATTATAATACTTATGTAAATAATGTGTTAAAAATTCACATGCCCTGTAATAACATATCAAAATTTGAGTGCAGGGCAGTGTCCTTTACAGGATTTGTTTAAAGTATGAGGATGCAATATTAATGATGCACAAGTAAAACTGATATATTTCTCACACCTCGCATTTTATTTCTTGTTATTTCCGATGTCCCTGATGACAAACTACGTTACGTTTGCCACTAATAAACCGAATAAATAATGATGTTCATAATAATTTTAAATCTATTTGGGATCTATCTAATTCTACATTCCATCGTAAGCAGGGCCACCACCACCCTCCGGAGACACCCAGTTTATATTCTGTGTTACGTCTTTGATGTCACAGGTCTTGCAATGGATGCAGTTTTGAGCGTTGATTTGTAACCTCTCACCGTCTCCAGATTCCAGTGGAACAAATTCATACACGCCTGTTTAAGATGGTAAATTAATCATGGTGTGATTCAAACAACCTTGTGCGAAATCATTCCTTAATGCAAGAATTTCAACTTACCAGCAGGACAATAGCGACCTTCAGGTCCACCGAAATCTTTAAGATTTACGTTGACTGGAACAGAATCGTCCTTCAATGTAAGGTGAGGAGGTTGATCACCTTCGTGGTTAGTTCCGGTAAGAGCTACGGAAGACAACAGGTCGAAGCTGAGTACGCCGTCAGGCTTCGGATATTCTATTGGAGTAGCCTCCGAAATTTTCTTGAGTCGAGCGTTGTCTGGTTTTCCATGTTGTAATGTCCATGGCTCCTTTCCTCTTAGGAACCCGTAGACAGCTCCTGTGTACATAAGGCCACCGTAAAGTCCTAAGGATGAATGGAACGAAGGGCGAACATTTCGTACTGAATAGAGTTCTTTCCAAATCCAACTGGACTTTATTTTTTCGGGATACGAAACTGGCTCGATTTCTGAAAGAACGAGTATTGTCGTGTATTTTAAAACAAGTCTTTGCGTTGAAATACTAAAAATACAATGCAGCTTACGTTTATCTGATGAAGCCTGCAATTCGTCGTATATACTCTCTGCTGCAAGCATCCCACTTTTCATTGCATTGTGTGTTCCTTTGATTTTCGGTAGATTCAAAAATCCTGCAGCACAGCCAATCAAACATCCTCCTGGAAAAGTGAGTTTAGGAATACTTTGGAATCCTCCTTCATTCAAAGCTCTAGCTCCATATCCTATCCTGTCGTCAAATTGAAATGTAACATGGTGCAGAATGGCTGTTTGCTAAGCATTGACCTCTTCAATTTTTTACCTATTTCCTCCTTGAAGGGTTGCAGCCACACTTGGATGATGCTTCCACCTTTGAAATTCCTTGAAAGGACTCAGATATGGGTTTGCGTAGTCTAGACCAACTACGAATCCGCAAGCAACTAAGGGACTTTCATCATTCAAGTGATACAGGAAAGATCCTCCGTAAGTATTTTTGTCCAACGGCCAACCAACTGAATGTTCTACTCTTCCAGGTCGATGCTTGTCTTTGGGTATTTCCCACAGCTCTTTCAGTCCTATTCCATAAGTTTGAGTTTCAGCAGCCGCCCTCAAATTGAACTTTGCAACCAACGTCTTAGTAAGGTGACCGTGGCACCCTTCAGCAAAGACTGTAGCTCTGGTGTGGAATTCCATTCCTCTTTCAAAAGATCCCTGGAATAAAATTTCAGTAGGTACAGATCAGCCTGCCATTATTTATGATCAAAATCGGAATCAATCAAACTGACCTTTGGAGAGCCATCTTTAGCGATTCCAACATCGTTAGTCGCGATTCCTTTCACAGCTCCTTTCTCATCGTAGAGAATTTCTGCAGCGGCATAGCCAGGATAAAGTTCTACTCCCAGGGCTTCAGCTTGTTCTCCAAGCCACCTCACAACGTGACCCAGTCGAACAACATAATTTCCATGATTGTGCAAGGGAACCCATGGAGGAATGGGAAGAGTAAATCTTGACGTCTGCGTCAAGAATGAGAAGACGTCTTCCTTAACAGGTGTATTTAATGGTGCACCTTTTTCCTTCCAGTCGGGGAACAACTCATTCATAGCTGTAGGTTCTAAAACTGCTCCCGATAAAATATGTCCTCCGATTTCAGCAGCCTTTTCTACGACACACACCCGAAGATCTTGTCCTTTCTCCGCCGCCAACTGTTTCAGTCTTATCGCTGTAGAGAGCCCTGCTGGACCACCTCCAACAATAACTACGTCTGCCTCATCAGCTACTCGTTCAAAATTCACGTCTACAAAACAATTGAACGTATAATGTTTAAACTACAAGACTCCTCTATCCTTAATTCACATAACTGAAATATTGCTAATGCACACCTTTCCACCTTGGGTCTTTGTCTCTCGGATGAATCGTGTAGTGCGTTGTAATTTTTGGCGTGGCTGGATTTGACGCAAAACATCGCACAGCATTAAATGGCACGGACAGCAGGGTCCCTACGAAAGCACAGGAGGAAATACAAATTGCAATAATATTTACCAATCAGGAGTCAGGAATTATTACAAAATTTTAAGCCTTACTTGCGTCAAAAAGTCGAGCTCCGGCAAGAATATACGTCATATTGACAGCTATACTAATTAACCCCTGCGATTACATAAAATGTCAAAATAATAAACACCTGTTCAGATAGTTTCACTCCTCCGTCCAAACTCAAAACAGAAACTTCTAAAAGCCTAACCTTAATCGTTAGATGACACCGGTAGATTTCGTCAGTCGAAAGTCAAAGGTTTCATTTGGAAGTTCGCTAATGGTATACAAACAAAGTAAGTCTGAAGAATTGACAGAATAAACCGGAGAGTAATATTTTTGGCGAGAACAACACGGACATTGGACTATCGTCTTTTCTGTGGACTGGACTTTGCTCTACTTCATTCAATTCGCAACTCACTCTCACTCACCATGTGGGGCATCGCGAAACGCTTGACATTCATCAATATAATATAATAATGAAAAGGTTTTGTAATTAGTGATAATTTGTAATTAGTATTTTAAACACTTCACTATACCCTATACCTGGTAAATACCTTTATTTTTCTGTACTTTTATCGGCTAGAATCAGACTCATAGCTACTCCCTATGTTAGTCCACTGAACACTGATTTTCCACAAAATTACCCATGCTAAAAGGTAACATTTATAACTGTTTGTAAGTCCGACAACAATTTAGCGACAAAAAAGTGACAATACAGGTGAAATTCATCTTTAGTTGCGGTATTTTAAATATTTTGTCCCCCTCGCATTCTGCAAGTGGAAGCAGGATGTAATGCAGTGAAGACAAAATGTACGAGTGATTGTGTTCCTTTTAATGTAAAAGATTCCGTTTATTTAAGGGTGTCAATCTCATCGTCTAGAACTAATCTTTCTTGTAGATATGTAAAGCATAAGGTCAATAATTCCTTGATCGATAATTGTGCAACATTTCTTTTGAAAGGTCAATCAGAACAGGTCACGAGGGATCGATATCCATTGTCCACTGTCCACTTGCCATATCAAAATATCAAATAACAAACTTTCCTAGAACGGCTCGCAGTTAACTATTGGAGTACTCCTGATATTTGAGACTTTAGGAATATGATCGACAGTAAAAATTGATACGATTCAGGATTAATGTCGTGACTCCATATATCCTACTCATCATGTCATAATAGGACTTTGATAAAGGCGTAGTGGGATCATTACTGCAGGAGATTCCGATATTTTGTATCACAAAATCAAGTCATTATGCAAAATTCTGAGTAATCTCAGTCAGTGTTTGCTCAGCTTTCATAACACACAAATTGTTCAGTCAGCAATTCAGCGTTGTCAACAAGCATGTAGAGACCATAATATTACAAACGAAACTTTTGTCTTGAGATAATTGTACCTTATTAGGGCTTCTTTACAATCTGATAGCTCCATCGACTCACGCTAATGCAATCCAGTGCATGGAAGTTATAAAAGCGAGTGTAATCAAAGTCACGATCGTAGTCTGACTTCAAATGTCACCAAGACAGGTTTCATAATATACATGTGTGCGACCACCTTTATTTGTTCTTCCTGAGAAGTTTAAGGACGAATCACATTTCAACATGGGTGTTGTTTCCAGTCACATATTCCGAAGAAATAAAATCGGATCCTCATGCCCCCCTGCATTAAAGGTATTCAAAAATTCAAATACATACTAACAACATGTTTATTAAGTCTTCACGTAATATTCTACTGATTTTAGGCTGTTGTCGACAAAAAACTCCACAGTAAAAAGTGTGACCGAAGTCTCACTTCATTTCCAAATCCTGAGCCTGATGCGTACATTTATGTCAAAATACCTGAAGACATCAACGGACCTTGTGCTTGTCGTAAGTTAAGATAATCCAAATTGTTAAATCTTAAAATAGCTGCAGGTTCTAGCTGAAATATTGTGGTCAACAGAATTTTCACATTGGGTGCCTACAAACCGATACTATTTGACGTAATTCCACAAGCTGACGACAATGCAAATTCGAGTGCTTCTTTAATAAATGAACCAATATAAAATATTTCAAACAATCCAACGATAGTTTAATCTCATTGGAAATTCTAACACGCGTATTCAAACTTCTTCTCCGTCTTTCTACAAAAGACATCATATCGCCTGATCGGCTCTTCATCGTGACTCTTCGCATCACGTTTCCTAAAACACATTATGCAACGATGCTTACAATAAATTACGCTTTTCAACACAATAATAAACAATTACTTTCTCCTGAAGTAACGTCTTGGTTCACTTGGTCGGTTTAGCCTGGTTAAGGACGGGTTTAGTGCATAAGCTCCTTCGACACACATTTCCAAGTTGTACATGTCCACTTGAGCTGATGGAGTCAAGAGATTCTGGTAAACTTTTGCACTCATGCTGGGGTTATGCCTGGCATAAGAAGCAGTAAAACTGTATTAATGGACTTCACGCATATTAATTTAAATTCACACAACCATAATTTCCGAATCTCCCGTGTAAACAATTTTTCACTGGCTTGTTCCCACTGATGGAACATTCTGTAAGATTCAGTGAAGCTAGGAAAGCATACAATCTGCACCAAGTCAATTAAGTCCCAAACTGCCTCCACGACATAATGGAATTCCCCAAATCCACCGTGAGTTTCCGTTAATGCCAAATCAGTACAGTTGTCTGAATTGCAAACTCCTTTGATCTAGACTTTTTTAATCCGCCAAAATCCTCTTCACTCACGATACAATTTGACATTCTATGAAGAAACGTATTCAGATCTAACGTACCTTTTGTAAATCTTCGCATTTTCTTGAAAACTCACTCTCCTCGGTCACTAAATCGAGCTCTTTTGTGTCGATGTAACAAGTTGTAAGAATCTTCTTAATCCATGCAAAGTCGTCTTCTCCAAGGTCCTCTGTGTACCTGTAGTTCCTTCCCTTGTGCAGAATTACAAATAAATCCACAGCTTGATCAATAAACAGACTAGAGACGAAACGGTCCGCACACGTTCTTTTAGAAATGTCTCGAACAATTTCCAACAATTCAAAAGTCCTTTGAGGTTTAACCTGTCGCAAGTCGTTGGGCTGAATGTAACCTACTTGTCGCAATTTTGAGTAATGATTTAGTTTACGATTAAGAAAGAAATTATTAGCTTCCAGCTGTTGAGTCATCGTCAAAGTAGAAAAGTTAGATTCGTCAATGTTATCGAAACTTATGGGAAGTTGAAGGAAGTTGTCCGTAAATGTGAGTTCGCGATTGTCTGCAACAGTAATCCCGTTTCCCAAAGTTCTAATCTCGTCGGATTCAACAGTGTCAGAGTTAAGGTTAAGATCAGCGTCGAAAGATCTTCGAAAAATTGAGTTATCAGAGTAGTTGGCGTTTCCCACGTCCAAGTTTTCCAGCGGATCGACATTAACTATAAATGTCGATGAATCCTTGATGCATGAGAGAGTACATTCCGCTGCAGAAGTAAATAATATTCATAAGCAACTCATTGCAAATTAAATTCATAACATTTCAGGTAATTAGCTCACAATCTTCTTTTTGCAAGGCACCGTAGCAGCTCTGTGGAGCTAATGGGATTCTCTTAATTCCTGGTGGACGTTTGCATTTGTTTGTAACTGCAATTCGAATGACCGAATCATTCTCCGACCAATTTTCTCCCGTGTTTTCGTCTTCTTTGTAGTATCGACAAATGTTGTCTTCTGGCTTTATCTTCTTTTCCACACAAATGTACTTACGACCTTCGTCATGGTCGCTCACCATTATGTACGCATCTCCATTGACCGTGTAAAAGTTATCGGTTTTGGTTGATCTGTTGGTACCTATTCCATGAGAAAGCCATGGTTGATCGTCAGAATCATCTTTACTGTATATTGCAACAGTAGATTTTTCGAATGAATCCATTTTTCCTGAAAATCTTAATCCCATCACTGACCACTCCACTTGAGTCAAATTGGAGCACCCATCTTGCATAAATCCATCAAACAGAACACAGTTGTCCAACCACATCCGATATCTGTGATCATATTACATGACTTCTACATTTTACACACAGCTCGTGTTAGAAAAGTTCTAATTAATTTTGGCTTACATTCCATTAAGACAAACACAGTCAGGTTTCCTATTGCCAAAGTTAATACCACCTGGACATTGCGAATCTTCCAACGTTATAAGGGTGTCTCCATCACAAAACGACAACTTCATTGCGTGACATTTGAGTGCTAATACAATAAGCACGGAAGAGGCCTTGAGGATGGACTCGATCCGTATGAACAATCCCATCATGTGAGACGCGATGTTGTAAACCAAAGGAGAAATTTGGAGTACACCTGCCAATTAAGTTTTGATATGGGCAGAACGGTTACTTTAGCAGGCATATTGGTGCATTAACCTATTCGGACAATTCGGAGGTATGAAAAGCAAAATCAATACACACAATCGCTCGACGTATGTCACAATTAGAAAAAGCAGATTCTCGGAAGCCCAAACATTTCTCATGTAAGTCACAACTTGGCATTGTTATATTCTTAGTTTACTGATATGCTGTTGTAAAATATTATGGTAAAACACACTCAGTCGCTACAATAAAAACATTTCGAATAACAGATAAAAAAATACCATGATAAATCTCATGAACCTTCTGAGTAAAGAAAATTTCATGTACAATAAAAACATTTCGAATAACAGATAAAAAAAATACCATGATAAATCTCATGAACCTTCTGAGTAAAGAAAATTTCATGTACAGTAATGCCGCAGTCACATAACATTATGCAAAAATTTCGAATAAAATAAATAATGCACGTCCATATAAACAACAAAAAAATGTTGAGCGTTTCATAAAATATATATTCTTTTATTTCTTTGTTACATTTATTTTAGCTCGTAACAACTTCTTCACTATTATTTATGAATATGATTGAAATCACACCTTTTACATAACTACTACAAATATTTGACTGTAATCGTCATGCTGTCTTTCCAGTTGGCAAAACTAACAACTTACTATAAATGAAACTAAGCTGCCAAGAATAGTAAGCGATATAAAAATCGCATAAAATACACTAACCAACATTACTAGGTAAAATAATCACAACTACAACAAGCGAAGAAAAAACAAATATAAGTACACACTCAAACACTACTTCGTCACCTATCAGACTTCAACAGCTTACATGTGTGTAATAATAAGTACTACATGGTGAACAATGGAAAGTACAACTTTCTATGTTGGAAAGGTTGCATACTGAATGAGCAAAATCTCCTGAGATTACACGAACGGAACAAACACTAAATCAGACACCGCAAATCGGTGTAAAAGTGTCGAACTAGAAGAGAGCTTTCTTCTTAGTTATCATTTTTCGATCAAGAACATAATCTTGACATTAAGTCTCTTGGTCAGAACACCCTATGGTATAACGAATAATTGAGGTACTCGAATCGGTAACGTGTCTTACAACTTAAAACTCAGTCCATAATTATTAATAATTATCTAAGTGTGCTTTGTGATTTTAATTCCTACTTACGAATACTAGTTGGTCTCACAGCCACAGGTAACATGACATTCTTACATCACTCGTCGACGAATTAAGTATTGACATCGAATCGCATTTAATAGTTTTTACTCAATATTTCTAGACTTCAAGAGCTGATCAGGCACTTTTTATCCTCCTTCACTGAGTTTTTGCGACTTCTCCCAAAGCTTATGGTGCCACTTGAAGATGAGGATCCTGAGCCGCCAGTCACCCTTTCGTAACATGGCTGCAATATAAAGACAAAATATCATGAGTATTTATGTCAATACAATCATTAATTTAATCCTAAAAACGCTAGAAATTAAGAAAATACAAATGAATTGTATTCATTCTTACCGTCTCACAGACATTCATGTTGCAGCAATTCTCAATGTCAATCATTTCACAAACTGACGATGCGGACGATGATGGATTGCAATCAATGTCAGATCTATGCGATACAACTACTCGTCTGCGAATCCTGGGCTTTCTGTCGAGCTTTCGCACTTTGATTAGAAGCATCACCACAACTATAATGAGTAAGATCACCACTCCCGAAAGTACAGATGAGCATATCAGAAATGGGTCCGTAGATGATGACCATGAAGATAAGGCTGAACTTTGATTGTTAAGTTGTTCCTTTGAAGGTGAAGACACGACGGGCACAGCTGCCTCAGAATAATTTTCTGCAAATGGTTTGGAATCCACAGCAATGTCTTGCCATCTGAAGTAAAAGAATTATTAAAGAAAATTAATTAACGAAATCACGAAGTAGAACGATTCAGCCACCGTTACAGTGATAAGTAACTTCCATACTTACGAACAAAAAATTCTTCCATCAATCTTCAGGCAGGAAGCTCCATTCAAACAACTATTTTCTTTGGAAGTACAATTTTCTCCAAAAAGGTTAGGTACTGTCGGTGAATTTACGTCGTATTTTGTGTCACTGAAGTTGGCATCCTTACCAGACGAATTATTGGCTATTGTTTTATCGCAACTGTGTTCTGAACAGGCAGGTGCCCCTGAATCGTTTGCGTTATCATCATCTTCGGTCTTTACATCTTCACACTTTAAGGGACTTTGATTGATTAGATTAACACCATTGGGGTCTTCCTTTCCGAAGCTTTTGATATCGATTAAGTCATTATTATTCAAATCCAGCTTCCAAAGAACTCTGTTTCTAATGTCGGAGAAAAATATGCTCCTAGAGCATTCAACTGCTATAGCGTAAAGATGTCGACCCGAGCTCCTGTGAAGAACTTCAATTTTGCTAGGGTCCTTAAAAGCGGCTCTCTCAATGGTATAGTAAACTCCAGGTGGATTCCCAGTCCAATACAAATGACCGGCATCTGCAAAAAGTCCATCAGGCTGCCATAAGTTTTCGGCAAAAACAACGCTTTCGCCACGACCAAGGGTGCCCTTTTGAAGGCCATTATACACTAGAATCTGGGCTTCTTGACCTCTCCTCCAGTTAGTGTAGTAAATGCTCCTGCAACAAAAATTCATGGTTGTTCATTGTTAAACTTCCATTACCGCGTTACTCATTATCTCATTTAATCTTACCCATCCACTGGATTAATAGTAAAACTCTCTAAGGTTGAGTTTGGATCAGTAAAAACGACTTCAGCTTCAGGTACTTTAATCTTCTGATTCTCGTCTTCGCTTGTAATCTCCAGTCTCATAATCGTCGAGTTCGGTTTGCTCCTCCAGTAGAGGTGATTTTTGTACAGAGTCAACTCCTCTGCAACTCCTCTTGTGCCATTTACTGTGAAATTTCATATTATGTTTAAAAAGGGGCATACATTAACTGGGATCCAACATTGATACTGTCAAAAATTGTGGGAATCAATCGATTGTGAAACTGAACACTTCTTATCTAAAAAGTTGTTAGATAAGCTAAGTGAATATACTTACTTACCCCAGTGAATCTCTTTGGTTTGATTAGTTTTCAGGCTATGCGACGAAATGCTAACACCATTGGTTTTGACTAACGTGAAAAATATCATGTCACTTTGAATATCGCTTGTGATCCACTTAATTTTTGTCTTTTGGTCTTTGGCATCAAAAGGAAGATTCATTGTGGCATCCGAAGAAGCATTTGGGAAGAACATTATGTTGTTTCCGTTTGCCACCAAAAGATCTGCGTAGGCAAATAATTGACATTTAAAATATTACGTAATATTGTAGTAGTATGTGACATAATCTCATTTTCATTCATCTCATAATCTCATTTTCATTCATCTCATAATCTCATTCATTCACAATAGAATTGATATGTACTTCTTTGTTGCTGTTTG
>JAQGAD010002399.1:0-13656 GCA_034696625.1 Isotomurus palustris
CTTGCCGATAACTTCACCAACTCAATCTTTGGACCGGTGTGGGCCGAAAAAAGACATCCAGCAAAGGACGATTTTGGAGATGATGAAGATAACGAAGCAAATGGACAAGAGTCCATTGAGCACCGGCTTGCACAAGAGGTTTCCGTGTTTTCAATTCGCATGACAGCACCTTTATTTTATTTAATCTTAATTTAGTGTGATCTACTTTATTTATTGCAGACATTAGTTCCATTGGCGAACCGGAAATTAATAGACTACTCTTTAGAGGCACTAACTGTTTCCGGAGTGCAAGAAGTTTTCATATTTTGCTCAAGCGGATCTGAAGGAGGTGAAGTGCTTAAGGAGCACTTGATGTAAAAAGCATTACAAAATGAACGACGGAATCGTAGAATATGCATTAATATGTCATGCATCTCTTTTAGAAAAACGAAGTGGAATGAGCTACCTGTTAAAATTCACGTTATTTCTTCCGAAGACTGTCAATCTTTAGGAGATGCTTTAAGAGATTTGGATGCAAAAGGAATGATTCGTGGCGATTTCATTCTCATGGGTGCCGGAGTCATAACTAACAAAGGACTTAGAGGGTGGCTGGACATGCACAAAAAGACGATGAAGGCTGATAAAGGTGCTGTCATGACTTTAGTGCATAGAAAAATTCCTCCTGGTCATCGTAGTAGACCGAAGACTCAGGAAGCTGCGATAGTCGTCAACTCATCTTCAGGGAAAGTTATCGCTTACTCTCAAAAAGTTAAAGGGAAAGCATTGAGGATTCCTCTAGTAAGTTTTGCAAACAGGTTTCCTCGCGCAAACCTCATATATGATTTGCTTAAATTGTTCGTTGATAATTGAATATGCTTTAGGAAAATGTAACTTCGGAAATGGAGGTATTACTCGATACTGTAGACGCAGGAATCTACTTGTGTTCAAACAGTGTTCTTCCTCTCTTCACTGACAACTTTGACTTTTCAAATTTGCCTGATTTTATTAAAAATATACTCATGAATGAAGAGGTTATGGGAAACACAATTTATGTACATCAAGTGGACCACGGTTATGCCAACCGGGTAGTGGATTTTGATTCTTATCGGGGTGTCAGGTAAAAACTGTAGACCTTATAGATTGTAGAAAAAGTAAATAAATCAAATAAGCTATATTCTAATTTTTGAAAATTGTTACAAAAATTCCAGTTTGGACGTGATACAGAGATGGACTTTCCCATTAGTGCCTGATATGCCATTCGGATCAAATCCAGATGATAGTGTTTATGGATTCGGATTTGATTTTATTTATAAGGTAGCCAACGTAAAAGCAGCTCGGTAAGTTAACAGATCCACTATAAGAAGAAAAATTAGATGAATTAAAACTATTTAACTTCAGGAATGCCCAAATTGGTCCTGTTGTTCTGGTTGGATCGTCTACAGTGATAGGAACGGGATCTGTAATCAAGTATAGTTGTATAGGAAATTCGTGCAAAATAGGAAACGATGTCACTGTTGTGGATTCACAAGTTGGAAATTCCGTTATTATCGGTGTATGTTAAATACAGATTCAGGCTTAGTTGTTACACAACCTGCGCTTCATTGTGGTGTTTATTTGTTATTTTAGGATGGTTGTAAGGTGGAAAAGTGCATCGTAATGGATGGCTCGACAATTCCAGTGGGCACTATATTAAGACCAAAAACAATAGTTGCGGGATCACAAATGTTTCCGATTGAAACTTATGTTGAAGAAGATGCTTCAGATTCTGAGGACGACCCGAGCGAGCATGGATACGTAACTGATGGGAGTGGTGCAGGCGAAGAGCAAGGTGGCGAACAAGAGAAAGACTTCAAGCGTAAGAGACCTTTCTTTCAGCGCTTTCTTTTGAAATATTCCTAAAACTATCTGTATTATACGCATGATAGGATTTTGTGCGGAGGTGCTGGAAAGTCTACATCGAGGGTTTACAGACAATGTGGAGCTTGACAACCTATTTGTTGAAATTCAAGGATCACGTACTGCAAATTACATGTACTTCGATGATGCAACGATTGCGGTCATAAAAGGAATCCTCGGATTAGCTCCCAAGCTGAATCCTAATTTTTCGAGCTCACCCGTTAAGGACCAGCTTACAGAAACTAAAAAAGTTGTTATAAAGTTCAGCGAGCTCTTGAAACTTTATGTCAAGAATCAAAAAGCCCAAGAAAGCTTACTCAAAACTGTAGAGGTATTGTACAATAATTTTTAGTTTACAAGTAATCAAGAATTGACCTAAAATATTGTTGGGTTATCTAATTGTAGGAGTATGCTAATGATAATCCGTACTTTCGACCGATAGTTTCTCACATTCTTCACTATTACTACAATGAAGATGTGTTAGAAGAGGATGTAGTTTTAAATTGGCATAAGGGAGTCTCACTATATGACGCCGGTGCAGAAATTCGAAAGCTGGTAAGTGTGAATATGTAGTCTTACTCTCACCTAGTGTAATTGGGTAATGGAATGTTTCGATTAATGACTCGCAGACCCAAAAGTTTATCGATTGGTTGGAAGAAGAATCTGAGGACGACTCAGAAGATTCAGATGAAGACTGAGCAAGCTGTAGATTTCTCGTTTTCAATTTTATTAACAATTATTGGTGTCAGACTTCTAAAAATGGAGCAATAATAAACAATTATTGTCAACAAGTTAAACTTATAGTTGTGTACTGTCATCGAATATAAGATCTTTTTCTTCATTTCCAAATAAATACTGTATTTGATACTGATCATTCATGCAAACAAAATACGTATTCATGTTCCCCTTTCCTTTTATAAATATGTTTCCTCTGTATTCACATTTAATTCCTTCCTGTTTAAGTAACTCTGCCCCGTATTCTTCCAGCTATAATAATATCATTCATGAATACCCAATAAGTTTCAGTGAAGCATATAATATTTGAAATGTTTTCTAAAAAACCTTACATGTATTTTTCCAACCTCTCCATGTGAATCTAATCTGGACGCCAAGTTAACAGTGTCAGACCAAGTGTCAAATCTGAAATGCAATCTTTGTTAATGACTGTTTTGTGTGAACACAAGTTTCGAATTAGTTGTGACTTACAGCGGTTTTCTAGCTCCAACTACTCCAGCCACAACCAATCCAGTTGAAACACCTTAGAATATAATTTTGAAGACATATTATTACACTTCATGTCCTACACTCACTGACTCACTATTGACTATTATTAGCGAAACGTACCAACTCTCAGCTGAAAATCTTGAAAAGACTCTCTGTTGATCATTTGTAATCTGATCATCATATCTGATGCGAACTTGACAAGAGTGAGAAGAGTTTTCCGTCGCTTCTCTGGGTTCTTGGTTCCATTGTTTTTGCTATAATCTCTCCAGCTCACGTGTCTGTTTAACAAAAATATTAGTGAGCAAACGATAAAGGTCCACGTTACCTTACTTGTCGTTATCTTACTCTCCCCCTTCAGTCCCAAGAAAAGAAGTGGTAGAAAGTCTTCCTGAGTCTTGAACTTCCAAACCGCATGCAGCCATGTAAGTACTTCCTATTACTTTTATTTTTTCCACGTCTAAGTGATGAAATAAAGCCTAGAGATTCGAAAGTAAACATTTTAGGATTAGATAGACAAATACTTCTTACAAAGTGTCTTTTTGTTGAATGTCAACTTAAAATAAAACTGCTATTAATCTTACTTGATCGAATTCTGTAATAATTTGGTTTAGAACATTTAAACACACCAGTCCGTGCTTATTTAAGTCATTTTCTGTGTAAAAGTCCATAAAGTTAGGAATTGAAGCAAACATAATCGAGACATTTTGGTGTGTTCGACTATATCCTTCTCCTGCCCGATTCGGATCCAGGTAGATTTTGGCTGAATTTAAAAAAATGCAATATTTGAAGTAATTTTCCTCCCAGTTAAGCATAGGCATAACGAAGTAAAATATCAAATTCAGACCTATTTGCATTGGTAAAATATTATGAATCAGAATGGTGTTCACGTCATGTGTCAATGAGGCTTCTCGGTGTTCTTCAGTAAGCTTTCTTTTCCACACAAAGTCTAAACGATTTATGTATTCCATCTACACATTTTAAAAGTAATTTTCGTCTTTTATGACCTTGGGTATTGTTAAAAGTAGATTTTTTATAATTAAGCTCCTACGACTCCTACCTGTCTGTCCATAATGTGCAGCAGCAGAGTAATCCACAGCAAATATATTACATGAGAAAGCAGCTCTGCATCAGCAACTGACAAAGATGGACTCACGCCGTTATTTTTCTGTAATATTCATAAGTGTGATTATTAAAATCTGTAATGACATGATGATTTTCTATGAAGGACATGATTTTCTCCATCTTACCGAAAATACTTCAGGTCGAAAATGATAAATTGTAGTGCAGTATCCCGCTAGCGATAACCCACTCATTAACAGTTTGAGAAAGTAATGAATTCTGAAGAACGCGTAGATAATTAAAATTGCAAGTGAGCAGCTAAACGTGAAATACTAAAAAAAGATAAATGGTAATTTGTAAGGACCCAGAACGTGCCATTAATTAATAACAAAAATGCTTAGTTGGACATACCCACGGAGATCTACAGTCCGTATCAGGAGTACACTCGATCTAGCCAGCAAAGATTTCGGTAATTTTACTTTGTTGCACTACAATAGTTAAAAGTAGGGTATAAAATGCCTTACAACGTCAATAATGGCGAAAGTTGATATGAAAAGGCAGATCGACAGGTACAAGACAACTCTGAGCAGCAAACTCCCAGAAACTTTGTGAGAGCATTGGAAGAAGTATCTCACAATTCTGTTTTCTGGTTCAGGAACGCAGTCGAGTTCCCGATGAGGATCTTTGATTCGACTCCAAATGTATCCAACCCATACAAACGGCATCAACAAAAGAAGGTAACTCATTCCACCACCAAAAGCTAACCACAGGACTACATGGTCCCTGAAATCACAGATAGATTAGAAAAGATACATTTTTATTATGTGAATGAACTTACGGTGGAACCGTAACAGCTTGGATCACTCCGATGCAAACGATTACGAAAAGAGAACAAGCGATGTAGAACTTGAAAAGAGGGTCTGGCTGAGTTTGGAAATGAAGCTCGGATGACAGTTCAGTGAAGCTCATAGTATACGGATTCACCTGGTTTGTTAAGCTGTTCTTATGTCGATCTCGACTTGGACACCACTGCCTACGAATTCAAACTGTTATTAGCACACACCTTAGACATTACGAACTTGAAGTTAGGTGCATTTGACTACTTACTCCGATTTTCGGAGAGGCATTTCATCGATGGCTTGCTCCATTTGTTGATTCACCTTACCAATCATGGAAAGATATCGTACTACATCATTTCCCGATAAATTTATGCGTCGATCCACAGGACGAATAGACTTTCTCTGAAAGTAGAATAAGGGCTAGTTGACACACTATTCACTTATCATGAATCGAGATCAATTACCCTTATAAGGTAATCTACAGCCTTTCCACCAGTTAAATTGCTTCCTCGACGAAAATTTGGCGATGCACTGTTACTAATGTTTGGGTAACTTCTATGAAACTTCTTTGGGCTATCTACTTCTATGAATTCGTCACCCTCCTCTCCTTCCCCATGGTTCTGGAAACAAACCATCACAGATTATGTAACGCACACAGGTATTTCATACATCCTTTTAAAATTTGGATTTTGAATTGGACGTACCTCCTCATCTGGAGCAGTAGGAGGCTTTATGAAATATGTTTCTACATTGTTATCCCTTAGGTATTTGTCACGTAATCGTCCAAATCCAGGTTCACATACGAATTCATCTTTTAGAATGTCTTTTGTTTGCTTTGTAATATGTACGCAACTGGAATAAAGTAATCCGAATATGTACTCATTATGCAATATATGTATAGTAAACATCTGATAGCATTTATAAATCAATCCTGAGATTCGCAGTTGGATTTCTCATTCTTCTAGTAAAGGTCAAGTTCGAAAGTGTATCGAATTTCGTTCTTTCATTCAACGGGTGACTAATGTATTTTTCACATGATGAGTTTAACTTGTGCCTGGCTGACTCAACGACTTACCAGGTTGAGTAAAAACGATCTAATCAGAAACATAGTATCGAGTTTCCTAGCTTTTCTGCTGAGTCGCCAGTTGCCACAAACAATAGCCATCGGTTTTAATGACTACACCAAAATTACTCAAGTAACCCTTCCAGCTCCCAACTGCTGTCATTGCATTGTTGGTAGTCATAATACCATCACATTGTGGCAATGTGGCAAAAGCTTGACAAACCTCGAAAGCTAAATTGCGAGAGTTAAATTGAAAGCTTCTATTACCACCTTTACATCAAACTCCAATACTCATCATACTTAAGTATAGCACTACAATCACAATGCATGTGATGCTGGATGATTCATTAAGGCATTATGACTTGTTTCACTTAAACATTCTTAATAAAAGGCGTTGAATTACTTACCCAGGTTTGCCCGACTGTTCCATGTGTTGAGCAATAGTTACATCTCTAGACCAAATATCAAATTGCCATTTGTAAATTCCTAAAAGACCACTGAGAATGTTTCCTGAGTGTACCCCAATTCTCATGGCGAGATCAACTTTCAAGTTAAACCTGTACGGGAATACAACAGAATAAAATTAATGAAGGAATACTTATGTGATTCAACTTATGTAAAATTAATGTATCCCTTACTTTACTTCCTTAATTATTTCGATCATGTCAAATCCCAAAAGGATGCAATTCTTTGCATGATCCGGTGTAGACTCATTAAGCCCCGAAACACAGTAGTAACAATCACCTAGAAGTTTTATTCTAACGCAGCTATGTTTCTGCGTACCAAAAGAATGTTGATGAAATATTTGCGAATTTCTTAATACATACACAAGTTTACAAGCATAAAAAAGTTTCTACCGTTGCAGCATCATCAAATCTCCCGAAAAGCTCGTTTAATGTCTCCACCAACTCATCAGCCTTCATTTTGACAGTCAAGGGAGTGAAATTCACGATATCCGCATACAATACTGTCACATTGTCATGTCTCTCGACAAACAAGTCACTGCAATTTACCGATTCAGCAGATTTTAACTTCGAGATGTGATTTAGGTTTACAGCAGATCGAATAGAGTTTACGAGATCATTTCCGTACCTGAAAGGCTTTTTATGGTGCATCACTCCATGTGGATTATTGCTACCATTGCTGTTCCTGTGGTGGCTGTTGGGATGAGACGACTGGGACAAAGACTCTTCAATCTGTCTTATGGCATTCCGCAACTCTTCCTTCACTTTCTCGGATATCCGCTCCGGCAGAATGCTTTGCAGGAGCTCGTCCTTCAGTACAGGAAATATGTTTCATCCTTACACTTCATTTATCTGGTTATGTGCACTTAGCTAATAATATTGTTGGTATATGTAAGCTCTTTAAACGTGCGCAGTAAGCATAATATTATTCTCGCGATCAAATAAAGTGATAATAAACGAGCTTTGATATTTTCTATAGTGTAAATTCAAATGGTCATGGCCATAGGCAATCCAAAAACTGACATGAATAATCAATCAGGGTCGGAGACTTTTGCTAAAGTACTTAAAAGCTCTAGGCAAGGAGAAAAGTATTTGTTATTTTGGATTTTATGAGAATAACGTGCCAAATGACTCGATTCTCGAATGCGTGAATCTTTCTTACCTCCTGAGTCTTTTCGTAGTTCTTTTTAATCGTACTCTTGATGTAACCTCGTCTGTCCATGAATGCTCTTCGAATCGCAACTTCCGTTAGCAGTCTCGAGTAGACTCCCACTGCATTCCCACATAAGTAAAATACTGCATCTGCAATGATCTGTATAAGACGATAAATCCACAACTCTTATTATAGAGCATTGAAAACTGTAGCCATCTCTTCTCTTTGGCAATGAATGTTGAAGATTTATATTGAGTATTAATTTACAAGTGAAGCTGTGTCTCGGTCATCATCAGAGTAGAAAAGCAAAGCAGAAGTGGAGAGATGAGACAATGCAACAATTCCTCCCAAAGTGGCAGCTTGAAGTTTTCTTGGAACCGGAAGGAAGAAGTAAATGATAATGAACGTTTGGAACGCAGAAGAAGTTCTCGTTTGATGATAAGTTTGATAGAAATACACTGAGAGGGCCACATCTGCCCCCAAAATCACAAAACAAGTCAACATGGAAATCACTATTTGTAGATTTGGCACTGCACGGAACAATTTCTCATCATACACCGCAGCAAACACTATGAAGCAGTAGACAGCGATGATTAGATGGACGATCACCTCTGGGATGGCTAGCTCTAAATTATTCTGCACATCCAAACAGGTTCCAAAATTACAACTGTTCTATTGAATAAACTTTTTCAAATCCATAAAAACCTTTATAAAAATTGGCTTACCTTTGCTATACAATCTGCACCAATTAAAGCAGTTGAGTTGCACCCTTTAATTTGAATATCAGTTTTTGCATACGCTATACTAACATACAGTAAAATAGCTATGTAACACAAACTAAGGAATCCTTGTAAAAGTAAAAACACGTTGAAGTAAGCGTTTTGTAGCCGACGCTGGTACCTATCGTACAATCCCCCGAGTTCGTTGAGTTTGAAACTTCTCTGAAAGCATCAATTACAAGTACAAGCGATGTTGGAGTGTAAAAACTTTTATGACAATTGAATTGCTCCTTATCTCAATCATGTAATTTAATCATTCTCTTACTCTTAAGTAGCTCCAAGACCAATTCCTATCATCCATGGCATGATGATTGTGTTCTGCAAATGCATCGTTCAACAAGGAAACTTGGCTTGCTTTTCTAGATTGACTGCTGAGAGATTTCCTCGCGAGAATCCCCATTCCCACAGATAAGTTATCCACACTTAAGCGCTCCATGCTCATATTATCTCTAAAACTAGAAGACACTTAATGGCACTCCCCAGGTTTAATGTACAAGTCATTAAGCCTCCATTCACATTCAATGTGGGAGTTAAACAACGGGAGTATCACAATTCGGAGACACGCGTAGTAATTATTTATTTCCCATGGGGAAAGCTTAACTACACAGTCCTTAAAATACCTTCTGCTTTTCGCAGAACTCCCAATCGACTTTCACAATATAATGAATTGACTTTCTCCGAGTGAGGTGGTCGGACTTTTGGAAGTGCAGTTAAAATTCACAAGACTCGAAGGCTAAATTGAGCTGGTTCGATTTGAGTTTCGATTGGTTCCTCTGTGGAGGACTGAATGATTCAGGAAACAATATACACACACTTTCAGTAATGACCCATAATCACGTCATAAAGTATATAGAATGATTCGCAGCACATAACTCGTACGCAACCTTTGCAGTTTTACGACTGACAATATAAACAGTTTCAGTTTCATCCGTCTGGTTATTCCTTAGCTGGTTTTGTCATGAGAATAGTTTTATTTTATAGAGGAGAGGAGAAGAATCCTTTGCTTTGGTACTAATAGGAGAGAGTAGTAAAGATACGTACTTTAAGGACGACCCATGGAGTCGATGGAGTATCCGTCTGGATTGGAATCCATCCAGTTAGTTGCCAGTTAGTGTGAACACTGAGAGCTCCTGTTATTTTATGCTGAGTCAATAACTGATATTGTCTTTTTCGAGCAGTGATGTGCACATGAGTAATCAATGTTTCATAATGATAATCGCCTCATGGGAGATGTTATGTTCTACCCTTCACCTATTTCCTCCTGCATTAGCAAATACTCCACGACAATGTGAGGCAATGACTTTCACTACTTCATGAATGCTTTTAAGTTTATGTGAATATCGGATCCGGTAAATTGGCAGATATATTCTACACACGAATTGCACAAGACCAGCCTTGAACCTTTTTCTGTAGACGGAAAACTTATCACCAATCTTGTTGTATTTAAGCTTTGCCAATTCGTTCAACTCGAGAGAATGATACGTGAGCAAAGAGAACTCCAGATTACAGATTGAATCAAATGTTACTTGATATTGACAAGAATTCCAAAATGCTTCTTTCCTCAATGAAACAAATGAATCGAGAGACCGGAGGCGAAGATACTGATCCGTCTTGCACATTACACCAAAGGCAACTTTGTACAAGGAGTAAGAACAGATTATTAGACTTCTAATGTTCTAATGCATACAAGCTAGTAGTCTACATGTCTACTGCAGCGTACAGTCTTTGAGTCCTCATAGTTTCAGGTCTCAAGGCTCCAAAAGAGTAAAATTTTGCATTCTACTGGTTGATTTAACGTGCACGTAGCATGTGGAACAGTGCATACGATTATTAAGATGCATGTAGAGATACTTGTGAATGAATGTTATGCTCCTTTATGGTTCATTCCTATCCTTTCTCATCATTTTTCTTCTTGCCTGATCTCTGATGTAAAGATGTAACAATAATCATGGCCTAGGTACAATAGCGAAGCTTAGGACGCTTAGGATAGAAATGTCCGCATTACATAAGCACACAATAGCACACAATAGCTCAACGCTCAAGAGGGGTCATGTTAAGTTGCTTGTAATTGTAGAAGGCGTTGTATTCCTGTGTCCGAGGCATTGGATGTCGATTATGATGATTACACCTTTCTCATTCATAGTGATCCTGCTACTACATGCATTCTTCTAGTGCAGCACAGGCAACTTGTAGCATTGGAGAGTATCGACTTGCTTCTATTGATTGATTGGTTTGATGTATGTATTACTTTTTTGATGAGACAAAGAAGGCGAAGACATAATTGCATCATTTGCATGCATTTTATGTTGGTGGATAACTAATAATTAAGTAGATAACCTACTACCACCACGCATTGGAATCTAATTATGACTTGTGATGATGGCGAGATGTTTAGTGCGAACGAAAATTCACTCCATTTTTAATGGAGGTGAGTACTCAGAATTGTTTTTCAATATCAAGATCAGCACCAAATCAAGGTGGACTCAAAACTGAAATACTTTTAATTGTAATTTATACTGATTATCAATGGGATGGATAATCATTGTAGTTCCAACTAACCAACAAATAATATATGACCATTGGGATTGATTGGTAAGCACCCCAAGAGACTGTTGACATATTTGGAATGTAAATTGATATCATGGATGGAAGTAATAGAGATATTCACCCAACAGGATACAATTTGGACACACACGCGTGTATTGATGACAGCATTACGTCAATCGTAATGGATTTTGTTGACTTCAGATAAGCTGAAAGCAGTGGAAAAGACTGCAATGTATTATGCTCAACTTTTGAATGAAGCCACAATCCTATACAGTTACTATTAGTACTTGAGTATACAATTTCTAACGCTATCGTGATATTCATAATAGCTAACGCTAACCAGAAATGCATTCTTTAATGTCATGTTTCGGGCATGCGAGATGCACCCAATGCATCATCGAAAAGAAAAAGAACATGATTGAGCGATTTCATGTGCTGTACATCATAACGTTGATTCGTGGTATACTAGTCGAGCCTTGCTGAATTGACACGGGAGCTGCAGCTGGTAGCTTGTCAACGTCAAAATTATCAGAAAATGCATGCGGATCAGAAGATGTAATGCAATTCCCAATTGAGTGGGTGCAGATAAGGACAAAACAAAATGTCCTTGGCCAAAGCAACAACTTATACTAAAAGTCTGCAGAATAAACTGTTTGCATTTAAGTGTACAAATGACATGTGCTGTCTGATTCGACACTGACTAGGATTCAACGTTCAACGTTTCAAGTTTTTACAAGCAGTTACACAAAGTCATGTTGAAACGGTTGGAGAAATATTATTATTTATTCGAATAAAATCAAAAATACACAATATAAATCTAACGATTATTCAACAATAAAATTGCGAGAAAGTTAAGACTTTCTTTTGTTTTTAGGTTTCGCATTATACTTCGAAAGATTAAGTCTCTTCACTGGTTTCCTACTACTATTGGGACTTGAATTCTTCAAGTTGCCTTTTACACGTACAGATTTTGTCTGCTGCTTCTTTGATTGCTGAGCCTTGTTTCCTTTATTACCGACCGCGGCTTTACGCGTAGCAGGAGACTGCCCAACAGAGTTCTTAGGGTTTGTCTTCTTTTGTGTTGCACGTTGTGGCGAAACTTCTTCAGGCTCTGATTCCTCCTCTTCTTCACTATCCTCTGCCTCTTCAAGGTTCTCTGCGTCTTCAATTTCATAATTGTGTGGTTCATCTAATACAAGTGCCACTATTAGTCTACGCCCCCATTAGCAATTTTTTAATTAACAAAAGTAAAAGCAACGTCTTTCCTACCTGAAATGTCATTGTTGTCTTGTTTTCGGTTTTTCTTATTCTTTTTCTTATCTTCCACTTCCTCAGTTTCCTCATCTTCAGCTTTCGTGGATACAGGAATGGAATTGTTAAACTTTTTGAATTTTGCAACGAAAAATCCATCCATATTATGCGTGTGAGGGTAAAATCTTCTTGTGAGATTTAGAGTGGGGTGAAACCTAATACAGCATTAAATCCAGGTATAAAACAGACAGTTCCAGCAGCTACAATATAACTACTAAATAACTGCATCTGTAAATCGACTTACCGTTTTCCCTGAAAATTAGTAAATCCTGGTGTTCCAAAATCTAATCCAGTCGGAACCAACTTGATGTGTCGTTTGCTCAACGCGTAATTGACAACTGCCTCATTTTCATCCGGCTGCAGATTAATTCAAAATTGCAGATACAAAGTTGAATTTTAATTTTTAATGCAAGCGTTCGCATTTGACTGCGCATGTAATATTTACGGTTTCACTTACCAAAATAGAACACGTGGAGTAAACAAGAATGCCACCTGTTTCAGAGGTCGCGTCGAGGCAGTCTATCGCTGTTAGTATGAGGTCTTTTTGCTTAGTTGCGTTTCGCTGAATGTCTTTTTCATCTTTCTGTGATTTGACGGATTGGTCCTTTGATACAACTCCTGTCCCAGAACAAGGTGCATCTAAAAGTACTCTATCGAAGCCTTTCATGACTTCTCGAAATTTTCTTCCGTCATGGGAGCAAATTATTGAATTTTTAACACCCATCCTGTGAAAGTTTCCTATCAGAGCTTTAGCTCGGTCCTTGTTTACTTCGTTGGCAAATAGAACGCCAGTATTCTTCATTAGTGCAGCTAGAATCGAAAAAACCTTTGTTGATACAATTGAAGAGATACATACTAAGTCTAAATTAATCCAATTAATTATAATTGAGTAATTACCAATATGAGTTGATTTGCCTCCAGGAGCAGCACACATGTCTAAAACTCGTTCATTTTCTTGTGGGGCAAGGGCCATCACAGGCAAGAAACTCGCAGCTCCCTGAATCATGTAGTGGCCAGCCAGGTACTCAGGCGTCGCTCCGATGGGAACTTGGGATGAATAAATGACCAACCCAACCTTCGACCACTTTCCAACTGGATCCAAATTAACACCACGAGCTATTAATGCCTGAGCTAACTCTCGCCTTCTCGTTTTCAGAGTATTCGTCCTGATTGACAACGGTCTTGGACTTTCATTCGCGTCTAAAAGGTCTCGTAGCTCTCCCAGTACAAACACTTGTGTTATACGCTCCATGAGGAATTCATTGTACCCATAATATTTGCACAAATCTTTCAGCAGCAGGGCAGTATATTCCGCACGACTCCTACAAAACGATTTAAAATT
>JAQGAD010002400.1:0-13650 GCA_034696625.1 Isotomurus palustris
TGCATTTATTGGCAGCTGAAACGCAAATGCCCAACTGTAAAGAACATGATTGATTCGAATATCAAGTCCAATGCCGATTTCCAATTAATTCCCGTACTAACTGGCCATAGTGGCTATACCTTATCTCATACAATGTGTTTTATTGTCAGTCTGCGATATTACACAAAGTTATCGGGTGCCTCGTTTGAATGGATGAGCTCAAAGACTTTTTATTATAATGGATGAGGACGTGGAATGACTTTGTCTGCAGCGTAGTTAGATAATGTGATTGCATCCATCACTTCACAAAGGTGACGTTACGAATTAAATTATTGCAATTAGGCATTGAACTTAACCTTTCGCCTTCAACTCAAGTGTAATAACCGTCACCTGTATACACTTCTATCAATCAAATTTACTACAATATGATGACACTTTGATTCGCACGTAGGTGGGAAATCCACAATGGCAATATTTATTGTTTGAAGAAGAATTTTGTGTCCTTCGTGACATGAGTGAAGAAACAGATAATAGAAATCTTGGCATGGCTTCATATTATTACGCTAAATTTTAATTTGAAGAGCTTATGTATTGTCCGTTACCGTGAATTGTTTGTGATATAATTTCAACAAATCGTTAAGTTCTATTTTATTTTACTAGTTTCTGAAAATGAACGATACAGCAACAGTCACAGCCTTCTGCCTGTGGCATTTGATTTCGGCATATAAAGCATAAAGACTAACTAATGATTTAGTTCAAAAATTTCAGAATAAAATATTTTAATATTTATCGTGCAGATCCTTGTTTAACCTGGTATCCACCGGAATATGCAGCCTGATCGTTTTCCAACGCCTTGTTGTCCATTTCAAGCAAATTTCGACTTAAAATGAAAAAAGATGATCAACTGTAGTTCCTGGTTTAATTTGAAATTGATAAAACACGCTGCACTGCACGCTACCAATGGCTTTTAATTGTTTGATGTGAAACTCATGGAAATAATTTCCAGACGGACCACTCAAGCGTGTCCAGCGGTGGATGAATGAACACTAAATATTTTATCCATCAAATTTCATCTTTATTAAATGAACATCAGCACTTTACCTTGAACAGTACGTGAAAGATAAGGCGAATTCGTGGGCGAATTCTCAGCATTACAATAAGCTCTGTTTGATGATAATGATTGTTGCATACCACACAATTAAAGCACTGTCAGGACTTCCAACTTTATCGTACAAACCGTTCAGTCCGCTTCAAAGCGGGTTGAAGAAATCCTTACAAATTAATTTTAATATTATCATTTCATTGTCAAGTAATCATTGAATTCCTCGAAATTACTCCCCTTCCCACCAACATAAATGTTTCCAAATGAGGCTTTTTGGGTAATATCTCTAAATCTGAATTGGTGTGTAATCGTAGGGACAATTAATGTGAACTGTGGACTGTATTTATCGTAAAGTGTATTTGCAAATCGTATCGTGTGTTCACTTGCTTTAAGTGAAACTCCTTTATGCTGAAATCCAGTCGAAATCATTCATGCAAACTAGACTGCTGACTATGGAATTTTCTGAATTGTTTGTAATTGAAGTCTCATGACCAAATCAAATTATGTCCAGGCACTTATCGTGGCCTTATTTATTTATTTACAAATGAGAATACTAGGAATTATAAAGAACATACAATATTGATGCAAAATGCTACAAATTATTCCCTACAATCTAATCCCGAAGGGCTAAAACCATTGAATACTGATCATGATAACATTCGGTGAATCGGGAGATTGAGAATACTTAGAATTAGTTAGGCCTAGAGAATTTAATCACAAGCGGTATAGAATAGAAGTGATGATTATTATGTCGGTCTATTTTTAGTGCTTTCTAATCCTTCGCTCTGTCAATGATTGATGAATAGTTAGTCCAATAATTCAAGAATGTTGTCATTTGTTCTGTTCGATGAAATAAGCCACACAGAATCTTTCCGCAATGTATACAATGGTTGCATTTTATTTGGGTTCCTTTCCTTGCATCTTCCGAACATTCTGTATCATACGATGCGTCACGCAATACGATAATGTCATCACGACAATTAAGGTCATTAAGGTCAAAACAAAGTTTCATTGAGGTTATACCCTCGAATTGTTTTTCCCAGTTCAATGAACATTTTACACATAATTGCGTACTTGCGTAAATTGTACTGTCATTTTCAGTTCACGCAACGAGCGATAAAAAACCATCAAAGTCCACGAATGAGGACGACATCCGGATTTGCATATAATTGATGGATTCTTTCATCTCATTAGATTTCTTTGCAAATTTATTTATGGATGAATTTCATGAAAAAACAAATCAAACAATTCTAGCTGTCATGCTTAGAACGAAGCTTTTAGAATTAAAAAAATCAGTTGTGTACATTACCAAGTGTACAAATAAAGAGTGGATAAGTACAGCAGTGCAAAACTGCAAGCAAATTGTGGATTTCATTTACCAGCATCACTATGTGGATGAATAACCCCCATCTCATCAGCCACGGGGTTTCAGAATATTTTCGAATGATTATAAAACCAAAGTCCCCTTTCTTTCTACACTGGAGAGAATTGCCTGGCTTTTTGTATCCCCGTTAAATCAACTGTAAACTAATCGCTGTGTACTTTACGAGAACTAACAGTGGATCCTTATGATGCCTTATCACAATCAACCGCGTATCATATTTAAAAACATCTGTCACTGAAGTAAAAAAAATATCTTTAAGTACTTCAGATTCCCCATTCCAACAATACCCCCGTCATTCTTTATGAAACCACTCACCCTTTTCAGAAATCTCCATAATCCTTTTACTTTTGTGTGTTTGTGCACACGACCCTTAACTGAACTAAATCTCAGACCAGAACAATAAGAATAACTGATTGTTTCTACGCTATCTCCTGTTCAGCGATGATGGATGGACGAGGATTACCAAAATAATATGACACTCTACTTACATACAACAATGCCTGTGTCATTCTGTCATTACAAAAAACACTTGCTTCAGTACATTAACCAATCTTCTGTTAGAATTCCTAATTAACCATAAGCACTTCAGCAGATATTTCGCAATCCCAGTCACACCTGAAGGGAAGTCCAGCAGCTGAAGATCTCTTCCAGAAATCCAAATTGGGGGCAAAATGAGCCGTGCTTATTTCTTTGCGTTTGTCTTCGTGCAAGTCATCGCACAAATGTAAGGCTCCGTAAATTCCATTTTCCACATATTTCGTCTAATTTCACGTAATTATTTTCGAACAGATCCGGAGCAGTTTTTTACACGAAGCTCCATCAAGATGAGGATTTCTCGTGTACCATCCTCTCCTCAGAAACGAGGAGAATCTTCAAAGGATTCCAATCTGACGACGAGAACGCTCTTCACGTCTCCATGAAGCCTGCAATGTCCGGTCCAGCCGATTCCATGCTGGTCCTCAAAGACCATTCCAAACTCGTAGAGATTTTTGCTCGCAAGCAGTCCGTCGTTGACGCTCATGTCAACTACCTTTGCAAGGCCACCAAGTCTGTGGGAGACATCGACACTATTAGTCTTCGACAATCCCCCGAAATCCAGAAGATTGTCGATGGAGGTGACCAAAGTAATAGGATCGACGTTGTCTTCATGGGAGACGGATACACAGCTTCCGAAAGAACCCAATTCTTCGAAGACATGACTCGCCTCACCACTGAAATGTTTGAAGGAGTTACTTTCAAGAGCTACTTACCTGTTTTTAACATCTGGGCTATTTACGTCGAGAGTGCGGAGTCTGGAATCGGATACAACGGACCTAAAAACACTCCATTTAGACTTTACAGAGAAGCAGGACAACTTCGAGGAATCTTCCCTGGAGATTCCAACAACGCTCGAGTTGTATGCAGACTCACAGGCACGGGTGGATGTGACTATCCCAGCATCATTGGCAACGATGACTTCTACGGAGGTCTCGGAGGAGAGTTCGTCATTTCCACAAAGAGCAACAGGACTGGTAAGAAACTTGTTAGAATTTCTTAGAAGCTCAAATAGATGATTCCTGAGTTTTACTAAAATGTTCCTTCACTCTTTTAGGAACTGTTGTACTCCGACACGAAATGGGCCACAATTTCGTCGACGTTGGAGAAGAATACGACAACGGACAAGTTTATTCAGGAGTTAACGCTGCCCGCAGTTTAGCCACACTTGGTTGGACATCTTGGCTCACCGGAGGAACTCCAGCACGAGAAGAACGAGCTGTCTACAGACTCCTGGAATACCCCTGGGCCGACTTAAGTAAAGGTGAACAAAGTTTCTCTTTCAACTCAGACGGATCCTACAACCGGTGGTACCTCCTCGTCTCCGTGAGTGCTGCTGCAGAAGAAGAATCTTTGGAATTCCTCCTGGACGGAGAAGTTCTTCCGTGGGCCACTCGAGGATTCGACGACCGAGAATTCTACAGTTGGAGTGGAGGCGAAGGATTCACCTCAGGAAGACATACTTTCTCCGTACGATCCAAAACCGCTTCAACTAACCCAGACATCCCTCGGATGATCTGCTCCATCACTCTTCACGAGTTTGGAACCGAAGAAGAATTCAATATTGACAATACTGTCGTCTCAGCCTACCCCACGTGGAGTGTCTACAACACGAAGACACTTCGACCAACAAACGCTGGCTGCCTTATGAGGAATATGACGCACACTGAATTCTGCCCTGTTTGCAAGGAAGGCATGTGGTATCAATTCTTACAAAGGATTTCTCTCATTGACTCTGTCGACGTGGCTGAGACAACCAACCCTGATGGAACCAAGACGGTCACTCTCAACACACTGAAGTTAGGACAACTCAGAGACCCCTCAAATGCCATTGATGGAGAAACGTTGGAAGTCACTTGGACTCAGGATTCAGTTGTAAGAGAAGACCTCAAGAATAAGTTCTCCGTTGATGCCTCCTCAGGCTCTTGGACTGTTGAAGTTTCATTTGAAACTCCTGAGGTTCGCAGTGATCCTCAAAACCTACTCAAAGAAAATCAGGCATTCACTGTGTAATGTGTAAACCATTTTACTTTTAATTGTAAAAAATACACTGGATGCAATAATTCGAACATTTATTTTCACACATCAGTCGTATCTGAATCCTCAATAAAATTACTTGTAGTGAAGAAATACATCAAGAGGTTTATTGCAAATTAATTCTGCTGAATTGAATTTGTTCTTAATTTAATAACAAATATCCCAGACGTACATGTTAATTAATGATGGGGCTAGAGTCCAGAATTCGTGTACGTAGCCTTGAACATCCCAATAGCCTCCTCCAGGCTTGGGTAATTTTTTTACGTACTTTTTGACAGCTACAACTCCTCGGTCCTCCACATCTCCGTCGTATGTTATGTTTTTCGAAGAACCTAGATAACCACATTTGTCTGTCGCGTCATCTAAAAAAAATTTCATGTAGTACCACGGTCCTTCCCATTCCTTGTCAGACCTAATCACCACAAAATATTGTCTGTTAGTGTTTATTCACTCATTTATGGACAAAATGGGTACAATGACTTTGTAATGATTTTGTTGTACCTCTTAGAAGTGCAAGAGCTTATCAGCAACAACTGTATCGAGAGAAATAGTAACAGATGGGATTTTTTCATTCCTGTTGATAAATACATTTCAAAATTTCTAATTAATGCCGTTTGTAATTAAGAAGAGGATTACGTTTAGTTTTCTACCTTAACCGTTATGAATCTTAATAGCTTCCCAAGAGTTCACAAAACTTCAGAAGAATCCAACTCTGTTGAAGGGAACAAGATTGGAGAGTGAGAGTAAAAGTTTCAAATAGTTTAAAAGTTTAAACAATATTGTGAAGAACAATCTGATCGAATTACAATACAAATAGCTAAGCTAATGAATTCAATGCAACCTCAGACAATAGCCAATTAATTGTACTGCAAACTACACAGATGAGAAACAACATGTCACTGTGTGTGTCGCGATGAATCCTCTCCTTCCAGTCGCTGCAGTAATCATTGTCATTAATTATGTGGCCTTGAGTTTTATGGCATCTATACAACACTGAGAATTCACAATTGATTTACCCTGAACCATTCAAACTTTCAATCCCTGTTTTTCGAATTCTAAGCGTGTTTATGAAATAATTCAAACAAGTCCCATTGATTTCAAAACACATTTTATTTCAAATAACTTTTATACTGTAAAGCTTTCACTTTCCACAAGCAATCCGAGAGGATCATCTCTAATCTCCGGTGTAATTAATCTCACCTCAACACTCCATGAGCCACTTTGAGCCATAATTTCAAACTGGTCCCTCAAACCCGTTTCTTCTTGTCCATTTCTTATCCACCGGATTTCCAGAACTTCCCCGTCAACTTCATTCCCTGGGGCTCGAAGTTGTCCCAGTTTCAATGTATTCACCTTAACTCCTCTGGGGGCGTCTGGGTTTCCAACCGGGTCGATTTCTATTCCGTCAATGAGAGATACTCGTCTCAAGAACTGGGACCATATGCCTTCTCTGCACACGGGACAGAATTCAGAGTGTGTCATGTTTCTCATAAGACACCCAGCATTCGTAGGTCGGTAGGATTTGCGGTTCAGCCAGTTCCAAGTTGGATAAGCACTGACATAAGAATTATCCTGGACGAATTCTTCTTCTGATCCGAATTCATGGAGATCAATCGAGCCAACCATTCTCGGAATGTCAAGATGAGTAGCTGGCGTCTTGGACCTAATCACAAGTTTATGTTGCCCACTAGAAAAGCCTTCTGTTCCGTACCAATCGTAAAACTCCCTGTCATCTGAACCGAAAGACTTCCACGGCAGAACTTCACCATCCAAAATGAACTCCAGGCAGTCTTCCTCTCCAGCTGCGGTGACAGAGATCACCATGTACCAAGAACTGTACGCACCATCAGAAGTGAACGTCAACTCGACATCTCGCACACTCAAGTCTTCCCAGACGTACTCAAGAAGTCTGTACATCGCTCGCTGTTCTTTAGCAGGACCACTTAGCCAGGATGCCCATCCTAAATTATTCACGTTGTTTCCTGCGTTAACTCCTGAGTAAACACTTCCTCCGTCGTACTCTTCTCCTACATCAGCGAAGTTGTGACCCATCTCGTGTCTAAGAACGATTGTTCCTAAATTGACAAATAAATAACTTAATTTCTAGATTTCTTAAGCGTCTTCTTGTATGGAGCAATCTGAGACAATCCTATTCTTACCTGTTCGGTTACTTTTAGTAGAAATTACAAACTCTCCTCCAAGTCCTCCGTAAAAGTCGTCATTGCCAATTAAACTCGGGTAGTCACATCCGCCGGTACCCGTGAGACTGCAAATTGACCGGGCATTATTTGCGGCTCCAGTGTAAATAGCCCGGAGCTGTCCGTCTTCCCTGTAAAGTCTGAAAGGTGTGTTTTTAGCTCCGTTGTACCCGATTCCAGAGTCCACACTCTCGACGTAAATAGCCCAGATGTTAAAAAGAGGCAAGAAGCTCCTGAAAGTCACTCCTTCAAACATGTCTGTAGTGAGACGGCTGATGTCATCAAAGAACTGCTGCCTTGCAGATGCCGTGTAACCATCTCCCATAAAGACAACGTCAATTCTGTTCGCTTGGTCTCCTCCGTCAATCAACTTTACTACTTCTGGATCTCCTGCTTGAAATGGTTCTGGTGGAGGAACGTCCTTCTTTGACTTGCACAGCGTGGAAATATGTTTTCTCATCACAAGTTGCCGTCTCGAGTAGATTTCTATTACTTTCGATGCGTCTTCAATTTTAATGCCGAAATCTCCAGGAACTTCAACGGCAGGTCGAACTCGGACTTCCAACGAGTTTTCATCGTCAGTGTGGAAACCTTTGTACTTCCGTAAGGTTTGCTCTGACAAGATTGTGCAGTCGAATGTTTCTGATTGGTACAGCTTCGTATAGTATACTTCGCTGGTTCTGAAATTATCAAAATGATTTAGTTTCAGCTGATTACTATATATATTAATAAAATTAATGAGTAAGAATACTAATTAATTAGAATTTCGAATTGAGCACTTACACAATACAGAACAAGCTGCACATGAAAATTCCTACAACTTGGAAATTCATGATCCTCAGTCCTCAATATACCCAAAACAAAATACACTCAAAACTCAACAATGAAAGTAAGACCAGTTAATCCACATCAACTGACTACGCGATGACCTGTTTCAGTTATGGGATATATTTATGAACCAAGTCAAAAGCGGACAACCAATTTAAATATTGAACAAGAAGATTGTAGAGAAAGAGTGTAAACGGGATTTATCACAAAAGTGACTAAATCTCCTGCTCGATCAATCATTCAGGATTAGTGACAAGTGACTTGAGTGGAAAAATAGAGCACATAGATAAGTCGAGACAATGCAAAGGATTCCTCCACCGAAAATGAAACAGGAGATAATAGCTTCTCAGCTTAAATTGTATTTTATCTGTTTCATAACCGTATTTTATACGGTGCACAATAATTAAGTACAAAGTGCAAACCAACCCTGTAGTTCAGTTCAATGTAGTCATCAAAACGATGCACAAATCTTATATTATCCTACACTCCTAACATATCTGAACTTCTAAATTCCCATTTAAATAAATTAAAGATAAAATTACGAGTAAAATTCAAGGCTGCTTTTAAGAGCTTTAGAATTAGTTTGCGTGAAGGTCTCGAACAAACCGTCGATATAAACATTCTTGTCTTTTTCAACTGGAGCCAACCCTCTAATGAGAAACTGTGTAAATGAATGAACTGCTAATCGATCATTGCGATTGATTCTATCGATATAAATACATGCTGCGTTGTAAGGAGTTCCACAAGCAGATGCAATAATCTCTCGATCTTGGAGAAGTTTCGTCATCACTCCTTTAAAAGTAATCACCAAATTCCGACCAATTTTTATAAAGTGGTTATCCATCAACTTTCGAGCTTGTTTGAGATAAATGAACCCAAATTCCATTAAGTAATGAACGCTGCGACTTGGTGCATCTGGATTAGCGATTATTTCTTGAGTCCAATTGTAATTATGTTTTGATTCTCCTTCATAATTTTGGGAAAATGAAGATATTTCCAAAGCTGCAGTTAGTTTTCTGATCTCATCTTGTCGCAGTTTTAACTTGTTCCTAATATAATAAAAATAATTTAAACAATTTTTATTACATTTTTTGCAAAACTTACGTAAGCTTATGTCTCAGGGGAACTATAAATCGAGTTTTGTCGAGTTTCAAGTATTTTTCTTCAATCAGATACATCAAATAGTTCTTAGCTCCTTTGGAACAATAACTTCGTAAAACATCTAAATAGAAATCTACCAAATCAGATGTAGATGGGCGGACGGTTTTGATTAAATTCTGAAAAGTTTGTTGGGTATTGACAAAAGGGCAATTTCCTAGACCATAAAATACTTCCAATTCAGGCGTCAGAACCATGTGAGTCATGTCTCCTCCACTACCCCCAAATTTCCATCCTGGTTTTTCGAAAGTATCCGTGGAACTTAGCAAAATGCCTGTAAGAATACAATATAGTACAAAGCTGAGTTCCACATAAGATCCTGCCAATTTCAAGTAACTAATTACTTTTCGCAATCGTTTCAGCCACTTTAGAATCTTTGTTCTGCTCATTAGCATCACTCTTCATTTTGGATTTCAAAGCACTGTGCAAGGAGCGTCCAAACGACCTTGTCAAGCTGGTAGATGCATCAACAATATCTTCGTCAGCTTGAGGCAGAACTTCATTGGCTTTCATGTCTTTTACATCCTCGTCGTCGATAATTTTGTTAACTTTAAATTCATCTCCAAGAGCCTCCAACTCCTTTAGCATTTCATGTGCTTCTTTTATCATCCGAAGCTTTTTCATTTTCAGGGGATCACTTTTGACTTCAAAGTATTTCCCAATTCCAGCAGCAACACTCAGCTTCCTCAGGTTACTGTTCAGCTCGTTCTTTCGAAGTAGCCAAGCTTTCCTCTCATTTATATGTTGGAATGTACGACTTGCATTTGTGAGTTTTTCATTTGCTTGTGCCTTCAAAGCTTCTTTTTCTCTGTGAAGTTTTTTATCGACAGCTTGCATCTCTTGAAAGAGTGAACGACCCTCACTGTCTGTGGAACTCTTAACTAGGAAGGCTTTTGGATCACTAAAGACACTAGTTTGTCGTATGGTTTCAACAATGTACCTTCCTTCCTCTGGGGTCACTTCTAAGTCCCAAAATGCTTGGATAGTATCATCGGATCGGACAGCTTCAGAAGGCTTGTACATCAGCTTATCATTTGCTTTGTCTTTGTTTGTATCGTTCTCTGGAGAATGATTTACTGGAGTAACTGGAGGTGCCGCAGGAATGACTTTTCTATTTTCTTGTTTTGTTTGGCAAGTTTGAAAGAACGACGAAGCGCAGTCTGTCCAGCCGAAATATTTGTACTTCGACTTTACTATCCCTCTGTCATTGTCCCACGTATCATATTCTAAGCAAATCTTCTCATTCAAGTAAGTTTCTGTGCAGTCCTCTAGCTTATCGGTTAGAAACCTGGAGGAAATAAATGTCTTTTACTGATAATGTGAAGCACCTATAAAGCTTACCTTTCTTACCGTAAGTAGACGTATGAAACAAAGTACGTATTGTTTGTCAATGGATTCTGTCTCAGCGCTACAAAAGTTCTTTTCTTACCGAAGACCTTAAGATTGTCTTCATTACTCCTGAGCACAACTATTGACTCCAAGTAATCCATTGAACGCCTAGTATAAACTTTACCGGATTCTGAACCTTCGTCGGCATTAGCATCCGAGGTTACAGTTAGGTAACTACTTATTTTACGATCTGTGTCTACCTTCTGGAGTAATTGCGGATCGTCTACAAACTCTTCGACAGGAATGTAAATCAACGCTCGAGTTATTAGATCTACTATCATAGTTTCCCATTCTCCTTCTTCGTAGACAAATTCAGAGTTGATAGCAGTCATGAATGACAGTACGAAGGAAGTTAAATAAACAATCCTTATTAGCTGTGGGTTCATGATCAACAACAGAAGGATCTTCCTACCCTTCACATTTAATGCTACCTTGCTTAAATGAATACGACCTTCTGTCAAGCAATAGCAATTTACTTCCAGCTCCAGCAGGTAAATTAACCTATCGCAATTCCAGGAAATGTTTACTTTGTTCTAATCAGGAAGCAAAACATTATACTACAATCAAAATCAAGTAAATTTTTATTTCCAACTCCACAAAAACTACGAATTTATTTCATAACTTTCATGTAATGTTAAATGCAGCACATTCAAGACATGAAAAATCCAGTCGTCTTTCATCAAGCAAACTCTATTTTTGGCAAATGGAAAATTAAGACCAGTCTTACAGTTTGTTATAACTTTCAGCTTAAACGCTCATCAGTTTATCGGTAAAGAATTTATACTAGCCCAAATGTATCACGTCATGATGAAGGAATATCAATTGAAGTAATTAAATATTAAATTAATAGCAGTACAACAGTGTCAACTAGTGGATAGTATAAACTGCCATTAATCATTGATAATTTCTACGACAGTTCGTAGAGCATCACTTTCATGCATTTCCATAATCGCACTAGTTCCATCGTTGAAAAAGAAAGACAATCCACCATCGATAACAAGACATGCATCGAAACATCTCGACTTGATTTCTAACTTGTCAGCGAACCCCCGTGGAATAACTTCCTCCGCACACGGTAAACTGTAGGAGCTAATTGGATCTCGAATGGTGTACAGCATCTTATTTTTCTCAGCACTAAATGCCAAATTATGATTAAACTTGTTAGCTACTATCTCATCCATTCCTTTACTTCCCAATAGTTTTAAAACACTATCAACTCCCTCACCACCACCACTTTTAGCACTTGAATGTTTCGATTTGAGTTCTTCTTGAATACACTGCAGGATTTCGCTCACAGTCTGGGAAGAAATTTTACTAATATTGTAGCTCCACGAAGTAGATCCGGTTCCAGTGGAGACACAAATGCCAGCATTTTTCGTCTTCACTTTCTCTCCATTTTCTATCGACACTTCGAAATAAGATGCCCTTGCTGAAACGCATTCTCCGAAGTACGCTTCATTCAATGCCAAAACAGGAAGAACTCTTCTCTGAGTGCTTCTACTATCTTCTGGATTAATTAAAGCATTCTTATGTTGTTCTTGAAGGCACTCAAAGAATCTGTACTCCGGATGGGACAATTGCTGGTCATGAAGTTCTATGGGTGGTTTGAACACTGCCTCTCCCATCAAAGTAATCCGAATTCTCCGGCGAAAAGTCCACTTGAATTTTCCAGCAAACAGTTTGTTCACAGCATCCTGGACGTTAATGGAGTATCGTTTGGGGAGACAAAGATATCCTATGGATCTGGTGGGGTCACTATTGAATCCAATAATGGGCTTTTCTCTGTCTTGAATTCTACAAGCAGCCATGAGGAAAGTCCCATCTCCTCCTGTTGTCACAATCACATCTGCCCAGTCGATGTTTTCTTCAGTATAGTTGAAACGATTCACTAGCCTCGTCTCCACTCCGAAATTCTGAAACGCTTGTTCAACTCTGGATTCACAGCCTTTGTGAATGTAGTGGTGATACAGAAGTGTACTGTAATCTGACCCGCGTTTTCTCAACACCCGTTCCAGTTCCCTGTCACTGATGTCCTTGTGCCGCAGCTTCTCGAATTCCAGTCGCGACAATTTCGTCAGAATGAGAACCTTCTCGGGAACAAACACTTGACTTGGTTCTGCATTTGAAGAGGCTAATCGATAATGATGGTTAATACAACAAACTGGCGCTACTGTAGGTTTCAATAGCTTAGCAGGCGATCTTGCGAAGGCACTGAAGATTGCTTTTCCAATAGCGGTCCTCATTTTGAGAATTTGTCAGACCTACAAATTAATTTACAATCATTATTACACTTTGTACTGACATGTAATGTGCAATTTTTAAAAACTCACGACTCGTATATCCAATTTTGTGAAACTGTTTTCTTCATTTACGGGACTACATGGTGTGGAAAGAAAGATGAACTAAATAACGGAGAAATCTGTAAAAATACAAAAACCACTTAAATAACGAAGGCTGAGAAAGGAGACTTTGACTCTTTACATGAGTGATGGACGATGATGAATGGGTTCTATTTATGCAACCAAAGATATCACTTTACTCGCAAACATGCGTGACCTTCAACCTCTGGAAGTGATGATCATTTCAATTCCTTCCTTTTATCAAAAATTCATATAAACATACGGCAACTTACCACCATAAAGTCTTATTACTTCCTCATCTTCACTTCAATCACAACAACTCGAGTACAAATTAATATTTGTACTCCTGCTGACAAGGATATAATAAAGTTATATAAGCACACTGATTTTATGCTTTTGCATGGTTCCGTTATATGCAAAGATTAACACTTCTCGGAATGATAAGATATAATCCAATAATTTCAATCACTTAAAAAATTATTTCACAGTTCCACCAAGACAGTCGACCGGCCGAGGAAATGCTGATAACAATGAATATTGCTGATTGTAATGTGAGGTGACTGAGATGGAGTGGAAGTGTGGAAGTGTGTTTTGTTTTGGTCCCGGGTGCGGGTTGAATGTGATCTCTGAATCGATTCCCGTCTCAGTCTCACTTCGCGAATTTTCGTACAGCTGCAAATA
>JAQGAD010002401.1:0-13646 GCA_034696625.1 Isotomurus palustris
AACCTATGAAAGTAACAACTGTACAAGTTTATCGAGAACGTGATCCTGTTTACAAAAAGACAGTATAGCTGGAGTCCATGAAATTGATCTTGTGAGATGAAATTGATAAAAAGTTCATCAGGTACTTGTGAAAGAGAAGGTTTGAAAGTAAAAAACTTGAGAAACTTAGTAGGGTGGTGAGGGTAATGACATGAAAGAAATACATGGCATGGATGAATCTTGTTGGAGAAGCTCATAAAAAGGAGAGACTTGCATAATAGAGGCATCTTGCACTAAAGACGAGTCCAGCCTCCTCGTTACACCACCTCTGAGTGAGTAAATAATGTTTTGGAACGGGGAATTATTACAAGAAAGAAGAAGATGATGATGGATGACACGAAATCCCAGAGCTTCGATAATTCAGCCACTCAGGTAGTGGATCTTTAGTGCCAACTTGTGCACCATTAAATCAGCTTTCTTTCTTTCAGTTCATCAAGCCATTCGGTCACACTACTCGTTCCGTGGAAATCCAAAATGATTCATCTGCCTGGGACGAATGACCACTGGACTTTGCGTGATGATGATGATCCTTCCCCCGTATGAATGAATAACATGCTGGTTTCTTTCCTTTTCACTCACGGATTACAATAATGATTGTCACACGAAGTAAATTATGTCTTCACTCTCCAGTGTCTCCCAATGACAGCTCAAAGTAAATGTAAATGCCGCTTGCAAAGAGTTTCAAAAGTTGCAAGCAAAATTGTACAAACCAAAGAGAACAAATATTTTCTATTTGTAATTCTTCAGACCACCTTTACGTCCTGCAATTTATTTACGTAGCTTTGTTATTTGCATTCAGTGAATTTATGAAGGACATGGAATTGCTTAGGATTTAAAAAAATCAACTTGAAGGAGATGGTCAAGGGAATCTGCACATCCGCTTATTTTTCTACTTTGTTTTTGGTTTGAATTTTAAACAAAAAGTATGTTTGAGAAGGAATAGAATCAACAGAAACAGAAGTAGTACATGTCAAATGTCAACACAAGAAAATGAAGAATTACAATTTAGTTCATGATTTATTGACAAATACTGTCGTGAATTATTCATTCTATAGTGAAATAAATCTGCGAGGGTGTAGTTTACAAAGCCACGTAACCAAAACTCCTAGTGAACTCAAATGAGACCTTTAATTCTTGAAAGACAATGTAGCATATAAGTTCAATGTCTCGGAGTTGTCGACAGTATTCATCAATCGTGATGAGGTTTATTAATTTTGTCACTTCAAGATAATCCTCTTATCGGTATGCGAGGGATGAACGCACCTGTCATCAATGTCAGCGTTTGTAAAAATACGGATCATTCATCAGCCCAGATGATAATACTGAGAGAGAATGTTGCCTTTGAACACTCAACTCCTCACACTGTCCTTAAGTTCAAACGATTAATATCCTGAAGACAAATCAAGCCTTTCCAGACGCTTAGTGAGGATACTTTTCTAACGAGAAATGGAATGCAGAATTTCAAGCTTTTAGATTAGAGTACATAAGCCTACATTAAATAGAAGTAAGAATATAACGTGATGTGAATATCTCAGCAAAATGACAAATGTTGAGGCTTATTTCTCCTTTAAAAAACTCCTTAGATTCGATTCCAAGAAGAAAAGCGTCCTCTGATTGCATGTAAATTAAACACTAACAAAGCTATAATGATGTTAATGATTGTGGTCAGCAAAGGAAAGGTCAGTAATTTTTGCACACTGGTAGGTTAACTGTACGCTAAGACTCGTGATAGTTTTGTTTGCATCTGGGGGACAAAAGAGAATGAAATTCCATTCGTTTTTGCACATGCATTTGTTTGCGAAATGGCAAGATGCAGACAGGACTTAATAACTGTTCCATTAAGTAGCACACCGCTACAAAGACATGGAACCAACATGGTAATCGTGAGTGTTTATAACGGAAGCGCGTATACTGTTCGCTAACTTAATCCCTAAGTCATTATTCTTGAAGAGAAGAAGGAAGTAAAACGCACTGATGTATTGATGACACTGCTCTATTTGCTAAACATGCAGAATGTCGATTTCTCAGACATGACGATGATGATTAAGATCGCTCGTGCGATAGAAAGTATGCGAAGAAGAGACTCTCTAAAATACCGTTTCGCATCAGTTATGAAAATTGCTTGTGAGGAATTCAAAAAACACGGCGCAAGGAAATGTGCATTATTTTCTTTTGTTTATACCAAGTGCAAGTCAATTAAAGCAATTCCAAGAAAAATCGAATCTGTAGAGAAACAAACGCATACAAGCCTTGAAGCTACATAAGTGTTCTCGAGAAAGGTGTTTCTTCCAGTTTAATATAAGTGGAGTACAATTGCAAGTAGGTTGGGATTGGGATTTCCAAAAGCTTATTATTACTTTATATTAATTACTGCATTCAGGACCGACCAAACAAACCTTCCATTCCAGAATTCTGTAAAGAAAATTTATTAAACTGTATGTCTATTATACCTGTTAAAAAGTTGTCTTCAGCAGGGAAAAATTGGAATAGCTTGCATGCAAGAATTTATAAAAAAGAAGGCATTTTTACAGACTGTCTTTGATCTGCATTTACTTAAGCACACACCCTTTTTAGCAACAAACAACGTTTAAAGCGTAGTATCTTAAGTAATACGATTTACGTGCATATAATGGCTCATAACTCATAAGCGAAGCCTGAAATGAAATATACTGCATGCATAATTGTAATAGAAGCGATAACAGTAGAGTACAAGTCAGCAGGACGATCTACTTGATTCTTTGTGTGTGTAGTGTAATTTTCCTGTTCACAGTCTATGAGCCAAGTCAATGGGTATCGTAAATGTGGTCTAACATCTCTCTAGTGCAAAAGAGAGATATTAATTTGATTTAGAAAATGAAATAATGCATTAATGTGTGGGAGTCGCAACTTTTTTCAGCTTTCTATCTCACTCGCATCCTATTACTCTTCCTCGTTGATACAATTGCATTTCAATTACAGCGATTGTGTCCTGTGTCTACCTGTTGCATATTTGCACTGTGTGTCTCTTTAAGTAGTTCTTCTCTACTGTGTGTACCTGGACTCTCCTCTGTCTCTCTCTTCTCTCAAACAAACTGTGCGTGTGAAGCTGCACTTGGGATTTCTCAAGTGAATCTCCAACTCTGCCACTGACTTTGGGTGAATTGGCTGACTGATGATGAGTTGCAAAGTGCAGGAGCCCAAGAAGTGATCTTTTAGTCGACATCTTCAGCGTCGATCGGAGTATCGCATTCCTACCACTTCTTACTTCTTTCTTACCTTATAAGCTTCATACATCCATTTTCCATTGCACATTGTACTCCGATTTGTTATTGAAATTAGATATTGATACTTTGACACATGATATTCAAACACTTTGCTACTATAATTTTGACTACTAGTTCAGTTGTATAACAATAATGTAATCATTATACTTTTGAAAGTTTTTTTTACCTTCTTTGAACTGAACTACCACAACTTCTGCATGGGTTCAAGTAACCTTTCTGCAATAATCACCATATAAATGGTGCACCTTCAACATACACGGCAGTTCAGGTAGAAGCGAATAACAGTGAAAGTGGGCAGTCTTGGCAAAAGTTGATCTACTTGGTTGTTCTTAAGACAAACTATTCCCTGTACGTACACTGCTACACACAAAACTACAATCTAAAAGTTTTGCATTTCCTTAAAAAGTGTTTGCATTTCCTAAATATATCCAGCCAACGATAGAAAAAGTTTGGACTCAATTTTATTGGGTGTCACGTCCTGTGGTCGGTACTTAGCAAAATTAAAATTGGACAGGGTTGAAGTTGAAGAGCAGTGTGTGTTCATTCATAATATTTCTCCCAAGATATTTTAGTTCATGGTAGTTTGGAATTAAAGAAGGAGGAGTGTATGTGTGTAAGAAGAGAAAGTAATTCGAGACAGTTTGGTTCATCTACAACTCGTGTTCGGTCTTACGGGAGCCGAGTTTTTAGTGTTTTAACGCATAATCTGAGACAGAGAAGATCTTGGCGTGAGGTTATGGTATGAATAAACAAGACATTAGCTCCACAAGACCATTACTTCTCCTCCTGTTACGTCGTAAAGCGTCTTATCAACTGGATCCTTGTTCATCGAACCCACCACTACCACGCGTATTCTCATCTGTTTCTGAAGACGTAAAACCTTTCTTTTATAAATATCTCAACATGTTGCAAATCTCCTAAAGACGAGTTGTGTGGCTTTTGCTTCCAAATTCCAAAGCCAGTCTGATATACTTCGACACTCACACAAACATATTATACGCTCAACACTCCTTCCACAGTGATCTCTATCATTCCTGTGCAAGCACAGAAAAGTCTATACCAAATATACTCTGATTTTTCTTCGGTTGAGGTCAGTTTTTTCGGTGTTAAACGAGACAGCAGCACAAGGAAAAGAATAGAGTACACACAAGTACACAAAAGACTCATTTCATTTGGATCGACACATTTTGTTCTAACTCTATATCTAGTTGTGTGTGACAAATCCTGTGAGTCACTCCTTGCAAATCTTGTATCTAGCCGAGAGTAACCTTCCACGAGTTTGCACTGCAATCTCGAACTGCCAAGACATTCTATCATTAGAAATCATTTTGCATGTAGTCTGACACTGAACTGAAGTGAACCCATTACTACACATGTACATGCTCAATAAACTTAACTTGCAAGCAGCAGATGTGAAAGATGTGCTCCACTACTACTAATAATTGTTGAGACAGTTGAGAGAGTCCACATTATAGTCTCATATACAACTCTTTCTTTTTCATCCACATGTTTCGTAGGAATTGCAAGACTTTTTTGCTGAACTTGGTCATTTAGCATTTGACTTACCAGTCTTCTTAAACACAGTGAAGTGAATAGAGTGAGTCAGTGATAACATTGTGAATAGTTTGTCCATTCCTGACATCCTTTGGAGTAACTTGCAAAGACCCGAGGATGATAATCTCAAAGGACCTTCTTCTGCTGGGAGATTACCTAAGGCTACCCAATAAGTCTTCTGAACACACGCAGATCCAGTAAGAACCACCTACACAGTCAATATTGTATTTTGCTTTCCCCTGTTTCCCCCATAAAGTTAGTTTAGCTCATGAGGATGTTGAGTGTTGTAGCTCCTAATTCATGCTGAATGGGTGAATTGGCGAGTGAGTGTCCTCTCCGGAGCCACTCTGGGTAGACACTTTCTTAGATTCGCGAAGGAGACAGACAGGCGACTACAAGATTTGGACAGTTATGAATGGATATGGAGAGACGAGGAAACATTGCTCCCTTCTGGAAGGGAAGAATCAAGTTTTGTGATAAGTTATTCCACAGAGGGACAGGCGATTCTTTTGGCAAAAGATTGGGAAATAAATGCGGAGGGTAGAATTTGCAGGGGAGGGCTTAAAATAAGTTTATAGCTGGGAAGGGTCTTCTTGTTATTGATGTTGGAACCTGGGAAGGCGAAGGAAGATGAGCTGCAGCAGGGACGAGAGATTTCTCTGAAAGACCGGGAGGACTTTTCTATTTGGCATATCGATAGGGAGGAGATGTGTGTGTGTGGAAAGATTGGTTTGGGATCTGTGAGGGGTGATACTCATTGTTGTTTACCATGTACTTTTGCATGTTCATCATCGGCATTCGCGAAGAAGCTTGGCATTGCATTCATTGGCATGGTCGACTTTACGGCTGAAGCTTTTGTTAAATGTGGTCATCTTCATCCTTATTCACTCATTCTCATTCTTGCAGTCTCGACCAACACGGACTTCTTATTTAACTCTCAGCCTAACTTCATCATTCTCTGTCCACAGTTTCCATCATCACACTCTTCATGTAGTGCCTTAAGTGATGATCACCCAACTTATTGTGACTCTCAACCAACACTGACTCTCTCTATATTAAAGTGTGTGTGTGTGTTTCGAATTCCAGTTGAGACAATTGGAGACTCCAACTTGTTCTTTTGCTTGAGGAACTCTCATTCAAAAACCCTGTCGAAATGAAATTCAACAGGAAAGAGATGAGCCTGGTGCCCACACACGAGAAACTGGATCTTGAGTATCAAAGGTCAATTCTCTTAGTTTTTTAATTTTTTTTACATTCGTCCTTGGCTACTGTTTCGCTAACTTAAAAAGTTTAATGCTCCTATCATTTGCATAAAATTAATGCGCTGCGTTTCCCCTCTACAATAATCTCCTATTGTCCATTCATCTCTCAGAACAGAACCCGACTTAGTTGCTCTTTCATTTCGTAAGAACATCAATTCTCAATTCATAAGTTTAGACTCAGAGGTCTTAATTGAAAGAATTCTAGCTCGTATTAATTCCCTATCAACTACACAATAGAAATAATGCACACTTGTTAATTATTGTGATATTCATGATGATGGTCAAGTTCAATCAGACAGGGTCACATCTCCTCACTTGATCTAGAATGAAAATACAAATATAATACACTCAAAGAATATTATTACAGAATATTATTACAGAATATTATTGGTGCTACTGAACGAAAGCTCGAAGAATAAAAACAAATTATTTGAACCCTTTAAACCGTGAAAGATGACTAGTTAATATTATTACCTGTTTTGTGGTAAAGCAAGTTGCGTCACTTGAACTACATTCAATCAATTTTAATATCCATTAAAACCTAAAAAGACTTCAGATTCACTGCATATGTTAAACAGCGTTAATTATTGCATAAGATTTCAAGTCACCCCGGCTAATTACTCTACTTTCATGCATTCCACTTGACAGTCGCCAAGTCGCCAGCTTATCTCTTTCATTGTGAAGACCAAAAATGCAACTTTTGCTTATCAGAAAGACAACCATTAATAATTAGCTGGCTTAATTCATTCATGGAACAAAACCCCACATGTAAAATTAATACTACATGCATCTCTTCAACGCAAAAAGAACCAGTCGATTATACTTTTCGCAACATCTTATGGCTATAAACTATTTACCATTCAGATTCTTAATGAAGAATTCTTGTTGAATTAGCAGCTAACTGTTCTGTCGTGCTGATTGTGTTGTGTACTTGTGTGTGTTGTAGACAATAACTAAGAAAGAGAGAACTAGAAATGGTCTAACAATAAGAAGAAGTGTAAGTATACGGCATTATTGTCGGTTCGTCTATACTTTAAGAGAGTCATTAGAATCGTAATCTTTTACAATTCGTACTGCACTAATGGGTGTGAAAAAGATAAAATACCCATCACCCATGAAATGTTTGTATTAGAGCGACTACCGAATGACCACCTCCCAAATGATTATGATTATATTGTCATCCATCTTGAAGATGTTGTCTACATAAAATTTGCATGTGAGTTGTGTGTGTGAAGCGTGTTGTTGGGTTGGGAGAGTCTCTCTCGAGATTAACTAACACACTTAAATCTTCTGTAATAATGTTTGTCGTAAAAGGTGTAGGGATGGCCGAGTGTACTTCTTGACGATTCCTCTACTACTTCTTCTAGTAGTACTATCCTACTACTTACTTAGCTTAGCTAACGGGTCATTCAACTACATGGCCTACATGAAATAGGAACTTGTATTGAGTAACCAACTGACACTTCGTCCGTCCATCCGTCTGTGTAGCTTTTTACCTACATTCCACTCTACTGCCCCTTAAACTGCAGGACAACTCACTTTTGATGACTTACTCTCATCTAAAGACACATCTGCACACCCAAGACATTCCTCATATTATCGCTTAACCATTTTAACACTCCGTTGAGGGCACTTTAATTCCTAGTATTGGAGTTAATGCAAAATAAACTCTTACAGAGAAGCGAGATTTCGCACCCCTTTGACATGATCGAAAAATACTAAAAGTTACAGTCCAACTACGAGAGCACGAACTGCATCAATTTATATTATCTATGATCTATCACGTTACCATTATCATTCGCCAATATATCAATCTAATTATGCACCTATAATGAGTGAGTAATGAACAACATATTACACAAGGAGAATTCCGATAATGAGGAGGATGGACATATTTATAAAAGGACCTACGTGTCCGCATTTGCTCAGTAATAACTTCTCCTATGCACAGCACAACACGAGTGAAGGGTTTGCCGTTGTTGATGGTGGAAGTAGAGCTGCGAAATAATAATTACAAGGCTGGTTGTGTTATGAGATGATATAATATCATGTCAAGATGCATTGGTTGTTGGAAATTCGAATCACGTAGCCTCTTAGAAGTCTTTTATTATTTGGGGATGATGTAGTTGGGCTTTTGCTGGTGTGGAAGGATGGGGAGGTGGGAAAGCTTGCCAATAATTTTTGTTTCAATATGAATGAATGACTATATAATAATTTGATCTCCTTTTCTGTCTTACTGACTCGCTTAGGACGTAACACTTCCGAATATCATTTTGAGTTCTGTACACTCATTCTCACGAGGCGTGTTTCTGGGTTAAACCTACTTTGCGGAAGATGTGAGTGTAATGACCACCAAATAAGCCATGTAGATTGTGTATCACTTTTGAATTCATAGGAAGCGAGAAGTGTTTTTAATCGAAGGGAGACAATAGTTGTGTTGTGTGTATCTAATGTAGTCAGTGCATCTCTTGAAGGTGCAAATAAAGGAAGGAAGGTTAGTTGGCCAATGATCGCTTCATGGGTTGGCCTAAACCAGAGGCATAATAATAACATTGACATGGACACATTACCTCATTTCCTTATTATGCGAGTCCACTACTAAAGTTAAACATGCGGACCTTCATCTTCGCGTGTCACGAGAGTCTAATTAATGTAAACCTCATTTGAGGTCATTTGCTTAGCAGAGATTGAAATGCCTGCATACACTTCAATCCCTTTTGTAACTTTTGTTGCAACGAAGATAAGCATCGTGCACCTGTAAAAAACAATCTCATTCAGATGGTCAACTGACATCATCATCCCTTCAATACTTAACGATGAGGTACTCACGAGAAATGAGTGTTCATGGAAAAGTATATAATTAATGGGAGATTAGACATTTTAGACACCAGACTTTGCGCGAAGATCATGTAGAATGCGTTAATGACAGTGAATTCGATGGAATCATATCGTGTCAATGTCATGGTGTGCTCGTGAATACAATATCGCGTCTTCTGAACCATTCCAGTTATCAGTTCTGCCACACCGCGAGTCGTTTACCTTCTCCTGGTATGCTTACATTTTAAGTCTTGACTCTTGCAGAACTTTTTCATGGACTTCTTCCAACTTAGCCGCTGGTTGGTTGCAATATTAATGAAATCTTGACTGCAGCTAAGTCAAAAGATATCAGCTCTAGTGTTGAATCATCCTAATCCTTATCTTCCCTTATCACTCGTTGGTTCCTTGAATGTTAAGTACATTATACATACATACGTGTAACTCTACCGTTACGGTTAATAGTAAGCGAAGAGAAATCGCTGATATTTACATTTGCATTATATTTCCGTCTGCGGTATTCCCAAGAGGGTGCAAAAAAGGTATCGAATGAAAATGTAAACCGAAGCACTTTTTGTTCATCATTTATAGACTGCATAGCACATTTCATTGTCATTTTCCTCTTGCATGCCATTATCATTATTCTGTAGAAGGTGAAGGTCCTCCTGGCATACTAGTTGATAATATAGTAAGCCACGCTTGCTTACTTTGTAATAAAGCTAATCTCAATGTTGGATGTACCGCATCCCTGTATGTAAAGAGTTTCTCAAGAATCTCGTTCAGTGAAGCAATCAATTTCAGACTTTGGACTAGCTTCTATATTCAACATTCTACAGCTCATGAGCATATAAGCTTAAAATATTACAAAACAACAATATACTCGCAAAATCAGAACAAGAACAAAGCGATTTGAATCAATTATTTCTCAACCTACAGTCGAATTCAACTTGTCTTTCTTGTTTGAAGAAAACGTAAATCCAAAATATTGCTTAAATATGAACTGCAATTAGAGCACATTGTAAAATGAACATAATTACACCGCTAGATATGCGTATTATTTGTTTTGTACAGGATACATAGAATGATTAGGTGTACAATATTAATTTATCACCAACCAGTTGCCAAAGTTTGATATATTTGATGCATGGAAAGTTTTTTGTCACAAGGCGCTACAAGAAAATATACAATGAAACTAGAAACATGTTGAACGACACTCACATTAAATTGATTAATGATGGGGAGTTCAGTTCACAATGGAAGTTTAAAATTGAATCGTGAAGTCTGCTCATTGAATTGCTGTGACTTTCGTCGATGCGTTAGAACCTTAGAACTTGAATACAATTCAGTTACATACACATAGAGGTAGGTTAGGACATTTGATAATAAGATTTTATCTGCATGAAAAAATAGTTTATTGTGTTGTTGTCTAAAACTAATTCTATTCTACCCGTCCTCTTATTATATTCTGTGATTTAATACTAATGATGAGAAAGTGTTGACGTAGCGAAGATCGTGAGTTAGGGTAACCTTACGGTGAGTAAATTAGATTATTGCAAGCTTTCTGACGAATAGAATTCCCCGAACGCATCAAAGGAGTGGTAGGCTATCATCTTTTCGCATAATGACTCAATGATGTAGAAGTGAATCAGGTTGTGTGCGAAAGAGCAAGAGATTATGTCACAAAAAATTCATTGAATTTAATTCATTTTCGTCATCATGTATATTTTTATATGGAATGTGGATGATGGGAATAACAAAATTGAACTGACGGGTAATTTTATTCTTTGCAGATGCGATCAAGGGAGAGATGGGGAAAGTTCTTGTGAACTCTCATTCACGAGCATCAGGACGAGCCCAATTCCAGGAAACAGCTTTGTTCTTTCCGATATCTCCGGTGAAGTAAAGCCAGGAGAGATTCTTGCTGTCATGGGGGTGAGTCAAGTCTTCCAACTTTACGACTTGCAAGTAGAAAATCAGGATTTTAGCAATAAGACACCAGCTGCTTGCCGAACCATAAATTTCCTTCGCGTACAATGCGTGCCCTGCAATAAACGTCAAACGCCCTACCTTCACCCTTCTCAGCTTTTGAAACACAAAATATAATTGCTTTCCACCCTTTCCCTCTATCTGTACTAGTTCACTGAGACACATTCATTCATTCGTTTCGCAAATAGTGTTCTCTCAGTCGTAAGCCAAATATCTCTCACCAGACTGCCTTACGCATCGCAGATTTTTTGCTTCAACAACCCTAAGCAAGAATTAGTTTCACAAGGACATTAAAGATTCTTCTATTGTTAAAAAATAGAGGTGAGTGTATCACACACACACACACACATGTAATTTAAAGACCATAAAGTTTGGAAAGGAGACAAACAAAAACATAAAACTAATATTTTGACGGAAGCTGTTAAAGTTGATGGGACGATGAGAGGAGATGCTTTACAGTAAAAAGCCATAAACAGCTTTCTTCTTTTGTCTCTTCTGGAGAATAACAAGACTAAATGTGTTTTGCGAATCTAATAAAATACGATTGCTTCTTATTCTATTCTAGGATTTTAGCTGCTATTATTTCACAGAATTGCATAGGTTTAAAGCTTTAATTTAAGCGTTCTTTATGGGTTAAAATAAAAAATACATAGCTACGTGAATTAGTTGAGTTGATTAGTTATGTTTAATCATTTGCAGCCAACTGGATGTGGGAAGACAAGCCTCCTGAGTGCGCTTTCAGGGAGACTCCGACTGGAGTCGGGAAGTATACGGCTAAATGGAGAAGCCCTTTGCAAGAGACTCCGTCGTTCCAAAGTCGGATATGTTCTGCAGCACGACGTCTTTTTCGCTGATCTCACACTGAGACAAACCTTAGTGGTAGGTCGTTATAATCGTTTAATCCATCTCACCAATTGCACCCAAAACTCCTTTTGCCTGTACTTTCTCCTTTTACGTGGCTCATTAAAACAAGATTAAAAAGCAATCAGCAATTACTTAAATTGCAATCTTCCTGGGTGTATAAAAGTATAAAAGTCTCCTTGAGTTGAGACAGTGCACATTTACAATTTGATAAATATGTACACGGAAACAAATGCGCGAGTTGTTTCTGCAAAAGGAAAGAGATTGCAGTGCAACCAGACTTTATACGTTTCAATAAAAGGTTTCCATACATGGGAATCCTGTATGCATAAGGAAAGAGATGCAGCTCACAACAACAATGTGGAAGCTGTCATTTCTTGAACTTACCTTTGCCAATGTTACAAGGTGGGATAATAAATGTGCATCTTTTATTCTTTAATTGTAACAGTACACGGCCTTATTGAGACTTCCCGATCGGAAGTTCACAAGAGCAGAAAAGTTGGAGAAAGTTGAGGAAATTATTGACACTCTTGATTTGCGACGCTGTCAAGATACAAGTAAGTTTATTTGATTAGTAATTAACAACTGAAATACTCAAGTTACACCCTTCCATGGTCGCCAGTCCCTAACAAACAGGTTTTCCCATGCGAAACTCTTAAGAAGTGTACTTATATACATTCAAAAGTCAGCAGGTATCATCGACAATGAACTCATCGCAACATTAACTCACCTTACATTATACACACTCACTCACACGTTACTTATGAATGTCAACTATACTCGTCCACGTCCACATGCAGATTCGATTTCTAGAAAATACTTATAACTTCGCTGCTGCTGGCTCTACGCTTATCTTCCATTCACTGCCAAATCACTCTTGGCTGGGTTCGTCAAAAATGTGCTGAGGAACAATATTGAGAAATAAATGACACCAGTTGATGCAATTCTTTAACATATGGCAGCCTTGAAATCGAAACTCATTTTTGTCTCTTCGTGTGAAGTTTCATTTACCAAAATGGGAAGTGAAAGGGCAAACTCTGCTCTGCTGGGGTGTGGAGATGGACCAGGTTATGATAAAAGACGAGAATACATTAAAGACAATTTTGAATTTTGCATCTACACGCACTCATAGTCCATTAACCATTGTCAAATTTCTTCCTTCATCGTTTAGTATTTTTCGCATGCTCCTTTCAATATTTTCTCGTCAAAAATGACTCCGGTAGCAGCGTAGATAATACATCAACCAGCTTAGGAGTTCTGAGCGTATCTTGACCTAATTAATGTGTTTAAGCTAGTGGGGCGTCACGCAAAAATAGTGAGGAATGGAGCTCTCTCTCTCTCTCCTATCTCTGTGTGTCTAATGGTTCTTTTCACCCTTATCGAATGTAATGCGACTCCATGCTTTGAAAAACAGAGATGAACGGTTTGGAAATAAAGCTTATAGTGATTCTCAATTAAAATAATTGTTGTTTATTCTAAAATCCAAACACACACGTACAGCACCCCGCTAGTAAGACACATGTGAACACGAGATAGTAAATAAGGAGAACATAGGGAAGCATAAATCATGTCTCACGAATTCGAGCTAAAAGCGGACTTGTAAACAACTTAAGAGGCTCTCTGAGATGAGTTCGGATTGCAGTAAAATGTTCTTTATGATTTTGCAGTAATTGGGGATGTGATGAAACGCGGACTCAGTGGAGGCGAGAAGAAAAGGCTGAGCATTGCTTGCGAACTCATTACCAACCCTTCCGTCCTCCTTATAGATGTAAGTGAATCCTTGCCTTTAACTATTACCGAAATTTTCTAGTGAAATTCAAATGGAAAGCACCCATTCGTCCGTCACTTATGTGTTACTATCATCTCA
>JAQGAD010002402.1:0-13642 GCA_034696625.1 Isotomurus palustris
TTTTCTCGGGACATAGTCGTTTTTTTCTTGACGAATATGCGGAAAATCTGGTACTCTACCAGCAATAGTAACTGTAAGCTAACCTAAAATAAATGTAGTCGACGAAGTCCAAGTTAGTCGGAAAAGAGAAAGTTAGTCGAAAAGACCAAGTTAGTCGTTAGTCGAAGAAGTCCAAGTTCAATTACGAAGCCTAACCTAAACCTAACTATCTGACCTAACCCAGAATAACTTCAACAACAAAAAAAACTTTCGTGCGTACCGTTTGGCACAATCCAACCCTCAAGATTTCATTGAAATAAACTCCATTTTTATTGAAATGACATCGGAAATTGAATCAACAGTAATTATTTATCTCATATCGTAATTTCACATATTTGGAATAAAACAATACTATTCTACAATATATAATTCTTTATGATATGACTACTTCTACTTTTATTGGTCTACCGACAATTTTTTATTTGTTGAATCTGATTTATCGATTTTTGCGATGGGAAATTTATCTTTTTCACGTGTATGTTTCTTATAATTGTAAAATCGCCTGAACTTCCTGTTGATAATTAAATACGGCACTCAACTTTTAGTAGGTTCGGTAAGTTCAGTAGCTAAAATGCGAAACAATGCAGTCTCTGTTTTCTTTTGCTATTTAAATTGTGAACGGCGATTTGGTGTTGGGTATACAGTTGTGGGGATGTGGCTGCGGGTATCCGTGTGTAAAACCAGATTAGGATTGTTGAAAGTTGTCGTTTGAAGGTGACTGATGCTGGTGAGTTACAAGTGGTGGTGGTGCACTGCCATGACTTTCGATATCATGCGGGGAATCGTCTCCAAAAGTGATGGACGTGTACTCTGGACTGTTTCTGTAAACTGGTGGAGAAGGTGACGTAGATCCTGGTTGGTGAGTTTCAGCTACTGTTGCTCCTGATATCGGAATTGGAATGGTTGGGTTTTCAGTAAGTGCTGCAGACTGACTTTCTGGGTAAGATTGTTGAGGAGGATCATACGATGGAACAAATACTGGCATGGATCCTGCGGCTGGAGGAACTGTATTCATTAATGAAACTGGTCCTGATAGGGGTTCTGGAACGCGTTGATTAGAATTGTACGGATCCGTAGGAGCGGCTTGAGGTGGTGTCGGTTGTTCTTGTTGAGCAGATTGCGATGGAACTGATACTGGATGAACAACGGTAAACATTTCTGCCCTTAGATTAGGCAGGAAGGAATCAATTCTATCCCAGGTAAGAACCCACAGTTTGGTATATCCTTCTGGGGTGTGAAAGACACCAGCAGTGTCCATTACTAAAAGCAAGTTCTTCAAGCTTTCAGGAATCGCTTCAGTGAGTAGTTCACTTTTCTTATCACATTTCAAATACTTCTCCATGAATGACAGAATCTCCATCCACACAGCAGTGAAGCCTTCTAATCCCACGAGCGGTGTGAGATGTTGCAGAAAAACTTTGCACAGCAAAGTAGCTGCTCTCATTCTAGTTTCTTCCATTCCCTGAGGATCTGAAGGATTTAGAGGTTCCAACAGCTTCGTCATAAGTGGGAATAGTACATCGCTGAAGCAGGAACACCATTCAGTAGGGGAGAGTTGCTGAAGATCGTGAACTAATAAAGCCCTCTGTAGATACGCAATCGCAGTTGTTCGAATTTGTTTTCGACTATCGGAGCACAAGATTGCGATGGTTTGCAATAATGGTTTCCATCCTAAGGTCCAGATTGACTCCGTTGTAGCAAACATATTCTCTTTCTGCCACCACTGGAAAATTTGCGAAGCTCTTGTATGTAAAGTGTGAAGTAGATCTAGCAGCTGGTAAAATAAAATAAAATAATTAATGAATATACAGTTAGTTTGATAAAAATAAATAATATAAAATTTCTTAGTAGCTTAATTCATAAAAATTCAACTCACTTGAATAGAAACATGTTGACTAGCAGCAGCTTGTTCAGCTTCAGGATCGCTTTCGTAATCCGCGTCGTAAGCAGATGAATTCTGGACTGGGAATGTTTTACTTTTCGTCATGGTAGATCCACTCTGATGATCTACGGAATGAGGTCTTTTCACTCGTTTCTTCTTATATCCTTCAACATTCATTTTTGGTTTGTAGCCGATAAGTCTAAGCGTACAAGCCTCCACAAAGCTTTTAATTGCTGCAACGCAAATGGTGAAATTATCTGGAGTAATGTGAGCAGCATCTCTGACTAAGAAACTTAACGTCTCGCAACTTTTCATCAAAGCTTTAGAATCTGGAGTGAAGTTGTAGCTCTGTTTTTCTTGTGGGAAAGATTTAGAAGGCGAATTTGGTGTTGGAGTTGCTGTTGCCGTATCTTCTGGAGTATTATGAGCCAGAAGGATCCAACTTTGTGCAGGTGAAACCCCTGAAAATCTGGTTTCATTGGAACTCTGCGATTTTATTTCCAATTCAGAATCTGAAGTATATCCTCTGTCAGACCCTGAGCTGTATCCAGTTGGAGGAAGCATGGGTATCGGATCTTGTGACTGAGAATGTTGCAAAGTACTACTGGACTTTGTTTCACCTGCAACAGATTGGTCGCTGGAAGATTCTAGGGATTTTGGAGCTTCCACACTCACTTGTTTGGTTAACTGGGCCGATGGGACTTTCCCAGCTCCCACATACTCAAGAATTGCAAAAATTGTAGTCCACTCGTCTGTAGTGTGGATGTTTGCTGCAGTTGTCTTTAGAATTTCATGGAGTCCAAAAGATATCTGTTGACTCATCTGAATGACAGCAGTTGGCTTCAAATACAACAAAATCTTGAGACTCTGCAGAATCTGGAAAAATAATATTATAATAATATTATATTATTATATTGTTACATTATTAATAATTATAATAATCATTATGAAGTTTATAATACTCTGCTATTTATGTAATTCTTAATCGATGCAGTTTTCGTAAAAGGAATATAGGATAAAAAGCAGACTTACAATACTACAGATATCTTCTTTCCTCATCAGCCGTAAGGCTAATCGAAGCAATCCTACTGTAGCTCTCTCAAGAAGATACTGCATATCAGAACTAGCTGACGCAACTATCATGGAAAACAAATGCTCCCGTAGTGGGTCCCAGAAGACTTTTACTCGGTCCCGATTTTGTATACAAATCTTGATTAGCACCTCGAGGACGAAGACTACCGAATCTTCATCAAATTCTTTTCGTTTATTTACTTCGGGTACAGGGCTGGCGTATATTAAATTTTTCACTAACTCGTTCAACGAATCTAATGGTAAGAACTTCGATTCAGATAAAAGCAACTCAGGCTGGCATTCTCGAATAAGATTTGACGTTTTCTTCTTCAACTCTTCTTCATCCATGTTAGACTTGCTACCCGGAGAGTTGTCAGAACTGCTGAGGGCTATGTAGGAATATATACTTGAGAAAAGTCCGGTTTCCACTCGTGGGGTAGCGATTTGGGTGCTTCTAACCAAACTCACTCGACCACTTGGTTCCGTAAAATCTTCGGATTCCGTCAGAATTTTAGGTAGACTTTGACTTTTAAAAAGAGCTATAAGGCAATCTATAAAATTCTTCCATCCCTCTCTGAGAATTCCGCCGTGGCGATGGACTAATTGGAATACCATTCTGCATGCATTCTGAGCTTTGACATTTGCTCCTAAGTCAGGGTTCGCACTTAGTAATGTGGTGAATTTGCATAGAGATATCACAAGGTTATCAAAGACATCAGACATTCCATAGTGCGCAGAGATCATAGAGCATTTTCGGAATCCTGTTAGTGTTTTTGAGACGATCGCGTTGTCTATTGTCTTATCGAATACAAACGATAAAGCTGCCACGATGGGTCCCCAAGACAAGCTGAATAGATCGTGATCATACAACCCTTCATCATTTTTAGGACATAAGTATTTCGTCTTGGAAGCTAGTCCTCTTCGAAGCAAGACTTTCCACAAATAGTTCTCTTTCACAACTCCAGTGTGCTCCGCAGGCATGACAATTTCCTCGGATCGTATGGCATTGTAAATCTGATTAAGCATATTTGAATCGAAATCCTGACCTCCATTGACTCCTTTTAAGTTCTTTTTGAATTGCTCCCATGTCATGCACTGTTGTTTCACATTAGTGTTATGCTGATCCACATTCAACATTATCACACCGTAGCTCAGAGTATATGCTGCATCAACGTTAGCAAATGGGCTATTGTTTGCAGCAGTCCATACCTCAGAGAAATTTTCCAATACGTGAGATATCAGCGGGGCTTCACCTGGTAATCTGAACGATTCCAGGAACATTCGTAGCGCTTCATCAATCCTGGTGTCTTTGAATTCAAACTGCGTGACGAATTCTTTTAATATTTCACTATTCTTCTTCGCAGAAACGTAATCGCCTATAACTCTTTTATCTAACAACGGATTGTCTTTGAGAAACTGGGCCACTTCTACAGGGTCTAAAGGATTGGACAGAATTCCATGATTTTGTAGAAATGTAATTCCCTTTCCAGCGTGCTGATTAAACTGCTCACTGCCAGTATGGAACAATTTCTTTTTATGTCTGATTGCCATTAGTTGTTCATGTGTAGGTAGATTTTCTGCATCTTCGCACTTCTCCAGCTTAACTTCTCCTGGTTCAAACTCGTGATAAAATACAGAAGAAGTCGACTCATCAGAGGATGCAGTTTGCGACAAAGTATTGGTGACATTTAGGCGAGTGGTACAATGGGATTCGATTCCATCCAGTATTGAAACTAAACCTTCGAGGCACAGCAGATGCATAGAATTGATTCCAGTTTGCATCGGAAATGCATTCTTTGATAGAAGCTTCGTCAAATCTTCGAATAAGTTGGAACAAAATAGGTCACAGTCGTAGTTTAAATACAGTTCTGTAACAAACGTTGGTAACTTCCACAATTGAATTAAATAATCCAAGGCAATTTCTTTCTGTTCATACGTCCATCTGAACTGCTGCTGGTTTTGATTTTGAGCCTGTGGTCCTTGGGGTTGCTGTCCGTCTCCAATCATTTCCATAATTCGAGTAATAAACACTTCCAACTGGTACTTCATGTCGCCACGCATGTTCTCAAATATGATGAAAAGTATTCTCATAACGATGAGCAAAATCACTGTGCCATTATTATTCGGAGATGACCACGAGAGGAGAGCGATCAAATTCTTCACTAATTCATTCTTGAAAATCGAGTTTAGCGAAGGGTGAACGGAAATCGCCTCCATGTCGGACTCAACAGCAACCAGCAGCAGTTTTAATCCCAAGTGAATCATAGTCTCAGAATTCTGTTTTTCATGTGGGTTGATCAGGCTTACTAAAAATCTAACTAATTCTCTGACACAGGGAATCCCATAAGGCGTGTTGATTGGTTTCAACCTTTCTTCGATGTCTGTCGATTCAGGGCTAACTGCTTCTATGCCTTCCTCCACTGAATTGTTCTCCGTTGACACGTCAGATGCTTGATTGGTGAACTTGATTCCTCGTTTATTCTTAAATTCAACTAGATTTGGATTCATATTTCGGTCGGTCGGAAGCTGGGTTGGTGTAGGATGTTCAACGTGGATTACTGGGACATGATGGTCCATAGTTGGGGTGACAGCATTGACTTCTTGCTCAGGAGCTGACAAAATGCATCCATCGAGACTCTCCGGTCCGTCGGTTTGACCAGCGTTATCTACGTCAAATCAATAAGAGCTGATACGGGGATCGTACAAAATAAATCATAAATTCGCTTTATCTGCTTACCTAGATCTTGTGACTTAAAACTTTCAGGGGTCACACCAACTCCTTCCCCCTCCCCACTAACTCCTTGAATTCTCGGTGAGGTTTCCTGAGGGTCCAGGCTTTCCAATGGAACATCTCCAATCCCCTCCTCACCCCGAGCGTCCGTCACAGTTAATTCAATTGAGGGATCAATTTTTACTCCTTTCTTTCCAAGAACAATCGGAAACTCCCTCACTCGTAGAAACAACAACCTCACCATATCATGTAGAGCAGTTTCTGCCGACTTTCTTAACAAATCGTTCGCCCGTTCAATAAAACACATTCGAAAGCAACTCTGCATCAGTTCACAAACAGTTTCATTCGACAAGAGAGCACCAATAGGACTGACAAACAGCCTATGAAGAACTTGAAGAATCTTCATCAGCACCAATTCATCTGACGACGAGTCCGTCGACACAAAGTGAGCATGAATCACTGCATCCGTAATCGCTTCAGACGCAGACGTCCCACCATTCACCCCATTAACCAAGTCGTACAAAATAAACTTTTCCACTGCCGACAACGCTAAAACTGTCACAGGCCCTGATGTGTCCTCCGACCGGATGACATCCAAAAACGGAACAAGGAAGTAATTAGCATCCTTAGAAATATTGTACAAAGACCCCTTTAAATTCGTATCCAGCGATTCTTTTAGCGTCTGCAACTGCTTTACCAAAGGATGGTCACCTTTCTGATCCTATAATTTCAAAAAACAAGACCAATGAGTCTCAAAACCCATTTCCTAACAAAGTCCTGAATTTTCTGTCAATATCAACACAAAAACCTGCTGATGAGATGACCACCTCTGCTGGAAAGGTCTCCTCAAGGTCGACATCAACAAGGAGATCTCCCCCTTCAATATAAAAACTTGGCGATTCGACATGGGTCCATTAAGAGTCGAAGAAGGGTGACGATGATGATGATGAGAATGCGAATGTCCCCCCATCGCCTGAGGTTGCAAAAGAAACCCTGGAAGTGGGGGAGGCGGAGGACCCCCACTTTCCCCTGAAGGGCTACTCATCCCTCCTCCCGAAGACATCCTCCTCCAACCAGAAACTTAATCTGTAACTAAACTGTCACACTGAAAAATTTCTTCAGCTGACCACCTGCTCATCACCGTTCAAGTGCTCAGTACAAACTGTTCTGCCAAATAAAAATCTACGTGAACCTAATATTCGAATCACCACGACAAGATAACGGTTATCCTTAGAGGGACGTGGACAGGGCAAAGTTATACGTGTCCTGCAGGGAATCGTGGATGTGGTGCATTTCACAAGTACTTGAGATTTTGATACTGCAATTTACAACAGAGGTTGTTGAAGAAGGAAGGGAAGTAAAGGTGATTGCTAAAAAGAGTGTTGCTGACGTGCACAAAAAATCACCACCACCACCACCACCACTTTCTGTTCAGGTGGAGTGAAAGGACGGGGCTATGTGGACATATGGAAGATGACGAGGCCATACCCAGTTGCCCCGTCTGTTTTATCGTATTGATTTCATCTTTACTAATAGATTCATATCATGCAACAGCAACTTTTCATTCCGTTTCCCATCTTGTGTACGGAAACTTCCGTGGAATATGGAATAGAAACCTTGATCAATTTGAAGCTAGCATTCATCTCCCTTATAATGCGTTTAATGTTCCATAGGTCAAAGAGCAGTATCATCAACTTGTGTATTTTATGTCCTTCAGTTTTGGTTTGGGAAATTTTTACAGAATTTTATCGAATAGTCCGAATAGATTTTACCAGTTGGCTGGGATTTAAAGAATGATTCTGCTTTTCAAATTGAACAAAAATGACTGATGTAGAACAATGATGGTCTAGACTCTAGACAGAGTGTTGTAAAAATGGAAATGAAGATTGCTGAAGAAGCATCTCAAGTAAAATGTCATTTAGCAATTAAGTATGTGTTAGCGTGCGGGCTTGTGAAAGAGTTTATTTCTATTTGTCCATGACCTTCGTTATACTGCTTGAAATAACAATCTGTATGTACTATTCAAGGATGTAGAACATTCATTTTAGAGAAGTTAGTTCCTTGTTCCTGGCATTGTTCGTTAGATATTTTAAAACCTTCCTGAAGATCTCCAACCCTGGAAGGGCAAATGACTATTGTACACACTTTTTATTGACTTATACGATAATCGTCGACTTATCTTGAATATGAAATCGATAAGCAAAAATAAGGTTTTGATAATCGGAGTGATTGTTCCGTGTATCGCTCATATGCTTATTGGGGTGAGTTAAAACACTTCATGGAGGAAGTTAAGTAAATCTTCATCATTTCAAGGATTGAATCCCGATTCCTGTGTTTGTTGCAGTTAGTCTCGAGTGAATGGAGTCAAGCCACATTGTTTGGGTTTGATGTGGATGACCCTGAAGTATTTGGAGATGAAGAATCTCTAGCACGCTTCGAAAGAAGAATCATTCTTCCAAATGACACTGACTACAATCCAAATGCAACCGTAAAAGAAATGAACGCAGCGTACTTCACGGCCAAAGCTAGAAATTCGACAACCCCAGCACCGCCTGGAGTAACGGGAGCAAGTACTGCAGGGACTGAAGCAACTACGACAGAAGGAGGGGAAGGAGCTTCTGCAGGATCAGTAGCCCCTGGAGGTGGGTCGACTACTACAGCCGCACCCCCAGCTGAAGGTACACCTGCTCCAGCTTAAGGAATGGACGAACCTGGAGGACTCTGCGGAACTCAGAGATCATTTCATCCACAACTATTTGTAAGCGATTGAAATACACTGTCGTCGAACTGTTTGGTATACCCTATACACGGACATTATATTCTTTATGCTCAGTTTTTTCCTCAGTTCATCATTTCACGACATCGTGTTATACTTGCTCTATTGAATAGCAGTCTATAGAAAGTACTTTATTTTAGTTTAGGCCACGTTTAGACAGTTGGATTTTGTTTTTATTTTATAGATATTGATTGATGACCAGAATTACAGTAATTTATTTTTAACCATCGATCGCGTCAATTCCTAAAATAGAGGATTTTGGAATACAAAAGGATTTACATATGACACAGACACAGTCTTGCAATTTCAAATGGTACATTTGGATAAGGTGCTTTACTATTTTGAGTTCATGAAAGTGTGTGAATCAAGGTTAGACTCACATATGTATTCTCTACACCAATTATTACTTTATAACTATAGTTTAAGGTCGTAGCACCAGCAACCTGAAATATGTGTAATAATAATGAGATCTTGTATGACACACGATCTACATTGGATCAAAAACTTAATTAATAATATTATATACATATATCCTTCGAGACTGTTCCTTCAGCTATCGTAAAAGTTGTTTACTAAGCTCGCTTAATTGCTTCACAGAGTCAAGTCAGGTTGAGTTGAGATCGTCGTACGTATGCCTTCAGTTCACGATCAGCACACAAAATTGTATGCTATCGTTAAAATATACATTAGAATCATGTTATTCTAAGGTGTTGCTGTATAGCGTAGTTGTGCATGGAGTTGTCTAATTCAAAACAGTTTAAATCTTAAGTTCATAGAGGAAAACTACGTAAGTTTGTTCGGGTTCAAGTTCACATCAGTACGAGTACGAGCTATCATATTCATACGTGATTCACTCTTTAGGTAGGGTTCAATACGTAGAAACATTCAGATTTTAAACAATTAATCCAACATATCAAAAATGCTGGTGGAATTTTCCCTATCGTCGTCATTCCCATTGTCATCCTTTTCTTCGTTGTCCGAATCCAGCATCCCAAGAGAAATTAATCTATAGATTAATTTAATTTAAATTATCGTTTAAGAACATCTAAACTGAGGCAAGGTTTAGTAAAATTTAACGAACCTGTCACCAGTCAGAGAGTTACTTCCATAAAATGAGAAATGAGATGTTTCGCAGTCGTCATCAGACTCATTATACCCTGCCTGAGTGATCTGGTCAAATACTTTTTCGAAAGCTTTAATAATTCTGTGGACATCACTTTGGTTGATACACATCGGTGGAGTCATTATGAGAACATTCTTGAACGTCCCTTCATTCGCCAAAATTATGTGGTGATCTTGTTTCATTTTATAGCAGATGTCTTCTGCAAGTCTTTTTGCTGGTTTACGTGATGCTCTGTCGTACACAATCTCTACGCCTGTCATCAGCCCAGTTCCTCGAACATCCCCAATGAACCGATTCAAAGAAGCTGATGATTTGATCCATTCTCGTAAGAGATTGCCGATGAAATCAGCGTTTGCCATGAGGTTGTTCTTTCGGACTGCATTGATCACAGCTGATCCAACGGCTGAACTGACTGGGTCACATTTGTACTCTTCCAGACGTTCGTATCCCAACTTCTCAGCTATTTCACGTCGTGTCACGACAACTGCAGTTGGATATCCATTGCACAATGGCTTTCCTGAACAAGAGAACATTCCAGCATAAGACCTGATTTCTAGAATTCCACTAACAGTAATGCAAATGCAAATAGCAATGAAAGAATTTTACCAATAGTTAAGATGTCAGGAATCACCCCTTCGTGGTACTGGAATGACCACCAGCATTTACCCGACCTTCCTAGTCCTGATTGGGCTTCATCTGCAATGGCCAACCCTCCCAATTTTCGAATGTCTCTACAAGTTCATGGTCACGATAATTATGCATTTGTATCGATTGCAATCTTTCCGTTCATCATACTTATATTCATATTTAAAACTGTTGTTACTTGTAAACTGAACGCATCCATTCAGACGGTGGTATAATAACTCCAGGAACTGTCATGATCGGTTCCGATATGAAACACGCAAGCTGTGAAGTTTTAAAGGTTTATTAAATTAAACTATTTAAAAAATTGGTTTTGATTTAAATTGTAATTCTTGATTTAAATGATTACCTTCCGATCTTTGATGGCAGCTTCATCCATAATTCGTTTAGCCTCCAGGCAATATTTCTCAACACACTTTGGGTCAGACTCTTTGTACTTTCCCCGATATAAGTCAGGACAAGGAACCACATGAACGTACTCAGGTACCTTCGCTGTGAATACATAAATAAATGTTCATGAATTAAACTTAATCTTTGATTCTTCCGTCTTCAGATTTCTGAGAAATGCAAGTTAAATCTCAACATCTCGTAGGAGTTCGCATTTACACTTTGACTGAATGAGGCTGCCAGCAAAACAAATCCAGTAGAGCAGACGAAAATAATTTGTAGAACTAAGGAAATGGAATTTTTAGGGAACTTACTATTCGCCACATACTGACGAGGACTGACATCATTGGTAAGCATCAGGCTACCATGAAAAGCTCTTTCAACAGCTATGACATCGTGTCCTCCAGAGTGCAATCGAGCCAACTGAATAGCCAAATCGTTTGCAACAGATCTAAAATAGAAAAGTCAAAATTTTTCAAATCATTAGTCTGATAATAGTCTGATTTCATAACAACATTTGTAAGAATTTCATATCTCGCTGGATTAATGAGGAAGGAATAATGGATTTCAACGAATAAAAAGAATGTGAATAATGAGCAAATAATTTATTATAAGCCTATATATATAGTTGGTGTTAAACAGAGAGCGTGACAAATAAAATGCCTGCAGTGACACTAGTCATTTCACGCGTTACCCAAAAGTCAGGTAGGTATGTGGAAACACTTAAACTCGGACACGATTATAATTTGGTGTCTAATTATGCAGAAAGTGATAAAGAACAGTAGGAGAGGCAATCTTTAATATAGACCTATGGTAATTATTATTTTGTGTCACAGTTATTGAGTCATGAAAGAAATAATAAACTTACCCTGAAGAAACGAATAAGAAAGTGTCAAGCTCTCTTGGAAGAGTTCCTCGTAACTTGGCTATGTAATCTGCGGCTGTTTCGTTTTCTCCGAAATTCACAGTTCCCATTCTAAGCATCGCTTCTTTTCCAGCATTTACCTGGAAATCAGTTAATCTTTATATTTAATTATGCACTTTTACCAAGATGCCATTTTTAATCTGCCTTATAATGGAATCAAAAGCAATGAAATTTTGCACGTACGACGTCTGGGTGACAATGTCCGACATGAGCCACACAATTGACACAGTCGAGGTACTCTTCCCCTTGATCCCCATAAAGATACTGAGCCTTGGCACGGACGAGCTTGAGAGGTGCTCTTTCAAAATGCATTCCACATGCTTTCCTGAAAGTGTATTGATCGGAATATTATTGGAAATTGGAATACAGTAAAAAGAAAAGTCTGTCTCATACACACCTCCTGCAGTCTCAAAATTATTTTTACAACTTACGGAATGAACTGCGATCTCATAATCAAAATCTCATCTTGACTAAGACTTGAGTCCTGTTCATTAAGTTCTGGAATGGTAGTTCTGTAGGTTTCCATTCTGTTAGACATCGGTAGAAGTAGACCAAACGATGAAGATAATTAATTGAGAAGACTTAGAAAGGGATTTAAGCTTTAAAAAAGTCAACGAATCTTGTAACTTGTCACACCTTAAGCAGCTGAAACACTTATCGACTTATCGTTATTGAAGCAGAATCAAAACTAAATCTTTTCTCTGTTCTGACGGTTGTAGTCTTTATAATGTCAAGAGAGGTGAGGAGGTGAGACAGAGATGTACAGGTACTTTAACACTTGCAGGTACGGTTCCGAAGTAATACATGGTAGCCTGGAGAAGACAGTTAGGACATGAACGTATTCCTCTGTTCGGTTTTATCAGCTCCAGTCATCGCTTCAACAAATCAATCTCACTTCATCTCCAAATGTCACATGTTTCAACCGAAGACTCAGAGCAATTTATTTCAGTTCCAAGCACCTAGCTAACGTGTGATTGTGATTCTTCTTCGTATTGATCAACCTTTCATATGTTGCTCGTTAGGATTTCACGTATCTCTTGTGTGTGCATGTATTTTCTCTGGAGTGAAAACACGGAACAAGGAAGAGCTAATGCTGAAACCCCAAGATGCTTATCTTCCTCGACTTTCTTCCATCTCAGTCTTCTCTGTTATTGCTTAAGGTGCGGTACTGCAACGTGAGTACAAGTCATCAACGATCTATTGTTTTAGTCTGTGCGCATGGGAAGCCTCATCACAATATCTCACAAGCTTTAACTTATGCACCGATTTGTCACTCTTCGCAGTATCTGCATCTGTAATATAATTGAGCAATATTACTTCAGTACCGAACCGAGTTAGATATATGTCATGTGGATTTTGTAACAAGCTAGTGTTTGTCAATGTGAATAGGTAGTTAGTCTTTTAAGGGCTATTCTTGACACAATGAGGTGGGGATTCCCTAATACATGTCATATCCATGTGAAGTATCGAATTCCAGCATGAAGATGCATGCCGCAATATTAGAATTATGGACGGATAATACGATTATTATCCCAATGCAAACTACAACTTTATCTGAGACTAGGATAGTTAAATCTTGATCTTTGTTTGCCCTAATCAAATCATGATAAAGTATTATTAACCACTGAGCACAGCTTGAGAAGCAGGACTTTCTTGCACTATCCTCTTTCAGTTTGCCATAATAGTTCACTCCTAGGAGATAAGCTTAGGGATAATTAAATACTACATTAGACATGATTTTTGTCATTATAACATCATTATGCGTAGTCCTAATGGTCATTGATTGCGACTACTTTACATTATTAGTTTAGATATTGGCATAAGGATCTGAATACCTTTGAAGAACTTCATTAATTACAATAGAAGAACACAGTTCTCATCTGAGTCATTAAACTAACCTGCAACCGTGTAGTCTTTGTCAGCTTTTATTGTATTTGAAAAATGCAAAATCATGAATTAATTCATAAATCAAAATCATGTGTACACACTGTACACAATGACAGGCAATATTAATATACGCTTTAGTACTCATTATGCAATGAACTGGCACTGGTCAATCGGTACCA
>JAQGAD010002403.1:0-13632 GCA_034696625.1 Isotomurus palustris
TCTCAATTTCTTCTTAAAAACGACCGTGGCGAAGATAAGTTGTATTTGGGTCATCATCCAGAATCGATATTTGAGACAAAATTGATGCAGCGTTATTGAATCCAAGTGAAACGATATTTTTATCTGTTTTATTCAGAATATTTACTTATTGCATAAAAGTCATCCCGTTAAAATTTCTTGAATTTGAAATAATGCACAGAAGTCATATCATTCAATTTGATGCTTGTTTAGAGCAGAGTTTCAATCGTTGTGCCTTTTCATCAGTTCAAGTATATTCGCATCAGTGTGGTCTTTTGTTCCAGAAATGAGCGTTCAACTCTAACCACTTTGTTGATTATAATATGCATCGGTTCTTATTTCTCTTGTGGGTTTCACAGTGTGCTGGAGGAAAAATTAATCTATTACAACCATTTCATAACCCAGTAATATATAAGAGGGTAAGACGTATTAAATAAAATTATTCATTATCAAATCATTGTTATTCACTGCTTTCAAATTTAAAAGCTTTCTTTTAAACACACCTTCATTCCAAGCAGTCTTTTAAGCCCAGTCAGTAATTTTTGCAAAGAAAATGCTATAATGTACTCTACTACTGGAAATGCTGAATTAGGACGATGTATTGTTCCTTAAACCTTAATATGGAGCAATAGACACCCTTAGAGTAAATTCTGTAGAACCAATCCCACTGTCACAGTATTGCCCGATTGTGCCCCAAATTTGGCGTTACATATACATTGCTTTCAGTTGCATTTCTAACGAAAGTTAAATCGACGCTTTTTGGACCACTCCCACTAGTCATCCGAGCCCGTCACCCATTACTCAACATCAAACCCCGTTGTCAGATATTTTAATTGAAATAAACATACCGAAAAGTATGCTACTAACTTTATTAGTCAAAATAGACTGGGCTAAGAAAGACGGAATCAATTTGTTGCTATAATATATTCTTTCTTTCCTAATGTAGAACCGTTGATTATTAACAATAAATGCGTCACTAAATCCCTTTTAGCTAATTAAGGCTATGTTCACCGTTTGGGGATTCTTGTTTTTTATCTTATCTTCAATATAACTTCGCATTAACTTGCAGCCTATCCGTATGTTACGTTAACAGCAAAAATTTACTTCGGTAATATTTGCAATTGGATTCACAACAGTATTAAGATATTTTAAGTGTCAAAGCAAAATTACTTCTGTTCAAGTGATGTGTTGTATTCATAGTGAAATTTCTCAAAAGCCATCTCACAAAAAGTCTGAAAATCCTGGAGATTTCCTTTAAATTGCTCCAATAATCTCCGTTCTTGAATTCACGTACGTAAAACGATCGTAATATGCGGCCTATTAGCCGCGTACAGTTACTCTCTTTGCATATAATTTGTATGTTGATAACTCCTTGTGTCATAATATGTGAAAATTTGTTCGTTGCCAACGACTCAGACAAACCAGAATTCACTCTCGATAGGCTGCAAGATAGGACGTGTACAATTCATCTTTGTCACTACTTGAACGATCCCTCAACATTACGTGTACGCGATTTGTTAATTCATAATAACAAAGAATTCGTTCTGTTTACAATAAACTCCCCAAACAACATTACGGATTATCCTAGACCTAACCTCCGTCCTGATTTTGCCTTCTTCGAGCAATGCTCACTTCAGATAATAATTGAGCATCCAGGCGCCAAAACCTATTACCGCTATTTTATTTTAAAAATTCAAACATGGTCCTACTACCCAATGCGTGCACGTGGAACACACAACATATTTATTTTGATCCATTTCGATCCACTTAGTAAGAGAGATTTCATGAGATGTAGGGATTCATCCTTTGAACTGTTTCTGCACAATGCAAATTTACCAGGAACAATATTTCCCAACACAATTGTTTGCCGTGAATGTGCAGTATTAACGTACAGTCGTCTTCATAACTCTACAATATTCTACAGACAGGAGCTTAAACACTTAAAGCAAAGCGGCCAATTCAGAGCTATAAATATGGCTGTGGTTAGTTCCTACCTGGAGGAAAATATTAGGTTAAGCGAAAGTAAAACAACAGGGTACATCCAGTGCTACGACCCATTGTGGAAGCGTCACTTCAATTTCAGACTGTTTATGTATTCATCATGTGCGTACGATGAAGATATGCTTCTGACCATGTTTAATACACTTAACCTAACGTTAGCTGTCCTGATGGGAATTGGGGAATACAAAGTGGAAATAAGCCCGCTCAAATACGCTGGAGTGATTGAACTGAATATGATCTACCCGCAGGTTTACGAACCATTTATTAGGCAATACCAAAAACTGAATTTGGTTGATTCTAGCGACAGGTATTGGGTTTATTGTGATTTCAACATACAACGACGTGAGGAAATTTCCATCGCTGCTTGGTGGCGTCCATTCGGTTGGAACGTTTGGATTACACTTGCAGGCACTACAATTCTTGTCACCACGTATTTTACGATATCGCAACAAAGAAGTAAAACATTTCAATTTCACCTGTGGGCAAAATGCTTGTTTGAAACCCTCCGGGGAATTTTACGCCAAGACGGAGGTTCCAAAAACCTTATAATAGCTTTCTGCAGCATTATGTCACTAATTTATACTTCTGTATACGAAAACCTCATTACAAGCGAACTTATTGCTCCAACAAAACCCAAAGTCGCGGAATCGTACCACGAGCTTTTTGAATTGGGGTACAAGTTTATTATATTCATCGAAGATGATGCAGAACAAAACTATCAAAATCTATCTTATACGTTTACCGAATACACTTCTTCAGTTAACTTCATTCTGAACAAACGAAGGGCAATATTTTTTGAACGGTTCTCAAACTCAGGCTACATTTCTTATTTGAGTAATAGTTCACTAAAATATGCCACACTAGCGGCACCAACTCGAGCTATAGCAAATACAGATGCTCAGCGCGCCATTAATTTTGCAAACAAAGTCGTTCCCTGCTATTCCGTTTTAAAACCCTCAGAGCAGTATTTAGATTATATCCTTGCAGATGTTTACTTCTGTGAAGATGTTTCTAATTTCATCCGAAAGGTTCTTGAAGATGGAGTAGTTCAATTCTGGCGACAATTAAGGGACTCCTATTTGGGTTTACTGGTAAAGAAGGAAGCTTTTAAAGACTTTGAGAGCCATGACAATACTTCAGACATAATATCGTTGCAGAATTTAACTCCTATCTTCATCGTTTTGTTAAGCATGCTTGTACTTTCCAGTCTGGTGTTTGTTCTGTACGAAATATATCCCAGCTTTCAGTGCACGTTAAATGATTGCAATTCAAATTCGATGCGTAGGTTTATGTTTCGAATTGAAGGTTTGAAAATCTTTAATTCTCGTAGCATTGCTCGCATTTCTAAGTATAATATAAATAGAAGTATTAAAATTGTGTCCCAAAAGACACGGAAGTTAAGATGCTGAACATTTCAAGACCTTAAGCTCACGACTGAATCTGCATAGTTTAACAATGTTGCAAATTGTAAATTGAACGGGCAGTATGAGATGCTTAACCACAGTAGGATGGGTTTAACGGCATAGACAAGACTAGAAATCAACAAACCCCAGAAAATCCCACGACAAATTTTTGTGTAATTTTTTTACGACTTAAATTTAGCCGAAAGAATACACATGAACATGGCTCAGGGCTGACAGCCTCGAGGAAAATAAAAAACAGGGTGAGTGGGTGAAGACCATTTTTTTCTGCTTTTTTGAAGGCTGTGAATGGTGGTGGGTCTTCAGTGTCGTCCTCGAAGCAGTTCGTCGAAGTATTAGTAGTTCAGGCGGGGATGAACAAGATGACTTTAATTCCAATTTTCTGGCACTTCTTCGGAGTCACAATCCTTTGGAAGCGTCTAAGGCCCAGTTTTTATCCATCCTTTATTTAAAATGATTGAAAACCTTATCATAAGTTTAAAAGCAAATTTATCCAATCAATTATGGTTAAAGTGATTTCCACCAACATTATATCATTAATTTTGAAAATATAGCCCAATTTACTTAAAACATCGTGGTTTTTCACATTATATGGGCTACATTTTCAAAGCGTTATTAAAAATTGCGATTTTATCACTGTCAAATCAACATAAATTCATTGTGGTCAGTTCTTGATATTTTTTGCAGTGGTAGGTTTGAAACTGAGGGAGGAGATACACTTTTAATATGCCAATTCGTATTTTTTGAAGTGTCTTTTTACATAATTACTTCTGCTACATACTTAGCCTATGATAAAATAGAGATATTTTAAAATGAAAATAAAGCCAGAGCCTATCACTTCATTTTGGTACCATCCACATACACAACTTAACTAACCTTAACTAAGTTAACAAAACTAACACAATATTTAGTTGACTTCCTCTGCCAACGGTTATCAACAACTTATGGAGTATGGAGCCTTAAACTCAAGACTCATTTACTGTGGAAAACCAAGACTAACAAATATTTTAAAGGTGGAAAGGTGCACTGTGATACGACAATGAGTTCCGTTGGTTTCAAAGGGTTAAAATTTCCAAATGCTGTGTGACGTGTCCCGACTTTTTGGTCATGGAAAAACCGTCAAATTGGAGTAGCTTATACTGGTTGCTAAGTCATTTGATAATATACGACCTTGATTTAAACTAATTGTTAGTATTTGTTTAGTAACGAAACTAAATTGGCTGCTCGATTTAGTGAATCGATTAAAGATTCCTGTAGAATAGGACATGAATCAGACTCCTTCATGGAGAAGATTCCAGGAAGAATGAAACGAAGGTCCAGGAGCCAAAGAGCCACTGGAGAATTCTGCGATGCTAATTGAAGATAGGAATGTTTTCGTTATAATAATGATAGTTGTCTTTATTGTCAAACGGTACAGTTATTGTTTCACAGATTTACAACAAATGTCACTAAAATAAAATTGTTATGTAATATTAATATTAATACATTTGCACGTCGAGTAGATTAAAGAATATAAACCTCCTCAAGTGGGAAACACCTACGTTTGAATAAATGAATTAAATGGAAAAATGAATTAACCAAATTTGGTTTCTCAATCAATTAGATTGAAAGCACGTTTTAGCCCATATGTAATATTGGGATAGTAGAATTATGCATGTTCGTTCGCCTTACTTTTGTAAAACTTCAGCCCACATCCACAAACAAGTATACAACGCCGAGCCCACTCACAACTTGTGATGCTGATAGATTGAGCACGTGACACATGAAGGTCACCAGTGTGGGACGTGGTGTGACTTTGCGAGGAGTTCTCTGCGGATTACTTTAAACATACGCAAATAATCATGCTCATGATTATGTTTTGTAGAATCCTATTCATAAATTACCTGGGCTTGGAAAATCTGTATGGCGTAAGTTGTTATAAATTGAAGAAGGAGATCCATTAAAGTAAAGTGATTCATTTACAAATGTAAGACTATTGATTTTTGACATCAAATGCGTCATACAACTGGTTAAGTCAACTTTCGGTCTCCCATCTTGGACAATCACTCGTCTTTCGTCAAACTTCATACCACAAAAAGCATTTAGTATTTGTTTCAAATCTAATAAATGCCCACAAAGAAAAACAAAAACTTCCTGGTGGCTACAGTTACACCTCAGTGAAAGCTGTAGCACTTTGAAAGACAAGATACTTTACAAAGCAGTTTACTTCAGTTCAGTTAGTCAGTAATCGTGTCTTTTCAGAAACATTAAACACCAAAATGGCAATTACAAAGTTTCGTTTATCCACCTCACTTCAGGTCTATTGCACGATTATAACCCTCCATCACTTAATTTGTAAGAATCTATTAAAAGTTGAAGCATTTAATCAACCTATTTATGCTCTAGAAAGGCTCCCTGGAAAATTGTGCACAGTTCATCTTAATTATTATAAAAACGACCCGTCAACATTCAGCATTCGCGATTTATTTATCCAGAGTAACCGAGAACACGTTATTTTTACAATAACCTCCCCAACTAACAGTACAAGCATGAAGATTCCAGAACTCAGCCCCCTTTATAACTTTCTCGAGCAATGCTCAATCCATCTAACTATTGAGCATCCTGGGGCCCTGCGAGGAGATCGAAGAATTATCTTTGAGTATTTTAAGCTTTCAGATTATCCAATGCGAACACGGGGAACACACAATATATTCATCTTGATTCACTTCGATTCTATCAAACAAAGTGAACTTTCTGCACTAATGGCTATTCCCTTTGAATTGTTTCTGCATGATGTTAATTTACCAGGATCCTCGTTCTTTCCCAATTCAATATTTTGCCGTGAATGTGAAATCAAAATACACAATCTTGCACAAAATTCAACGATATTCTTTAGACGGCAGCTTGCTTGTTTGAAGAAAAAGGGTTTATTCCTCTCTACCGGAATGGATATCGTTAGTCCCACTGCACCGAGGATAATGTGGTTATTGTACTTTCAATGTTTTGATTCTCTATGGAAGAGTCAGTATGATTTCAGACAATTTTTAGACTCTAATTGTGCATACGACGAAGACATGGTTCTGACTATGTTTCACACATTGAATTTGACTCTGGTCAATCTCTACACTAGTTACGGAGAATCAACAAGGGACGAGGGGACTGAGGAATACAGAGGACTTTTGACACTCAACTCATTTAATCAAAAAATTGCGGATCAATTTATAAAATTCAACTTAGCATTGAATTTCATTGATTCTGAGAGTTTATTCTGGGTGTATTGCGACTTTCAACCACGGCCAAATGAACAAATGTCTTTTTCTGCTTGGTGGCGCCCGTTTGATTGGAAAGTGTGGTGTATACTCGGAGTCTCTTGTATACTTATGACTACAAGTATGCTGATGGCTTACCATGGTAACAAAACTATTCAGTTTCGCCTTTGGTTGGACTTCCTGTTTGAGATATTCAGGGGAATTTTACGCCAAGATGGACGTTTAAGGAATCTTGTCATAATTATGTGCAGCATTACTGCGTTAATCTACACTTCTTTGTATGAAAACCTTATCACAAGCGAACTAATTGCTCCAACCAAACCCAAAATCGTAGAGTCATATATGGAACTAATTGGATTAGGGTACAAGTTTATGCCAAACACTGGCGGAAGGACAGAAATTAATTACAAAAATTTGTCTTATAATTTCACTGAACTATTTGCATCAGTGAATTACATTTTAAACAAAAGAAAAATGGCACACATCCAAATTATAAGCGAACGTGAATTATTTTACTTAAGTAACAGCACTTTAAAATACGCGACTTTTTCTAGCCCAAATCGAGCAAAAGCCGACTTGGATGCTCAGCGTGCTATTAACTTTGGTAACAATACTGTGCCTTGCTATTCCGTTTTAAATCCCTCTGATTCGTATTTTAGTTTCATTTTTGCAGAAGTGTATTTAGCGCAAGATGTTTCTGACTTTATCGGGAAATTTCTGTCAAATGGAGTAATTCGTTTTTGGCGAAACTTGCGCGACTCCGTTTATAGTTTGAACGCGAACAAAGAAACTTTTGTAAAGACTTTGGCCTACAGGTCTAGATCCGATCTACTGACTTTGCATAATTTGACTCCAATATTTATTGTTTGGCTAGGATTACTAATTCACGCAATTCTAGTTTTTATTGTGTGCGAAATTAAAATACACCACCACTGCTTCTATAAAGTGCATAAAATTAGGTCCAATTTAGTAGCTGTGTGGAAGCTAAAAGGTCAACTAAAAAAGCTGTATGTTTACAATTATTAACCTTATGTCTGCATCTGTAATAAATACAAATAAGTTATTTTTACATTATCACATACCCCTTAACACAAACTTGTCTGTGTCATCTCATGCATTTGTGTTAAGTTAAGGATTGAAAATAAAAATAAAAAAATTGCCTGTTGCGTTGGTTTGGAAATAGATTTCTGGCAGTAGTCTGATGTAACGCGACTTTGAGTATGACACATTACTATGGCTTACCTAATGGTTACTTTGGCAGAACAACCGCGTCATTGGATCTATCCTTCTAACAGCTATTTTGGGCGATAATCCCTTGTCCACACACCACTCACACCGAACTGTGTCGACACAAACTCAGACAGATTGCTGAAAATATTTGTTCCATCCTAATTCCCAAAAAAAGTCCCACTGTGCTACCTTAAAAGATCTCCGTTTGGCTGTCATCAGGTGAGGTCAGCCGCATCCAACAACCAACTTCAGTGTCTTTTTACTGCAATTTATCCTTACACTATAATGCCACGTATTTTCCTAATTTTTTTTAATCAATTTTTTTTACAATAAAGACATTTGCGCTTCAAGTGTCTTGAAATACATCAAGTACTTCCTGTGTATAAAGTGAAAACTTCTAAGGGTTGATCAGGCATTGTCCGTTCATTTTCTAACCAAATAACTGTCATGGATTTGTGGGACATGAATGTCGTATGTAGATGGACGTCTAGAGATTTAACTTCGTTCGAATTCTTAGAGACATGGCGTCAAAGCACATAACTTCTGGGAGACGCTTGTTGAATAAAAATGTGCTGCAATACAAGAGTTCCCTCCCATTAAACCACATAACACACAGAGATGAGGAGCGAGGACATCGAAAAACCAGAATTGGACCACAAAAAAACGCATAGCCAAATGTAAGCATTGACAAATTGGATACTTAAATCTGAGAAAACGGAATTTACAAATCATATCAGACACAATTGCACATAAAAAGATATAAAATAAAGCCCCGGGCACAATTTCTTTCGAAACTGAAACCAAAAAAAACTGCTGACTTTAAAATGTTACTTATAGCTTGCAGATCGAAGAGCGTTACGAAGTTAAACCTCCTCAAAAACAGTGAAGATGAAGAAGAGATGATCTTTAACTTCGCAGTAGCAAGAAGGCATTTAAAAATACGGCAATTAAAATTGTTCACTTTTATCATAGGACATAGCTTTATTCGTCTAAAAATTGATTTCCTTCATCAAAGTACTGATTTAAGATAATGAGTAATAAAAAGAAGGATTAATTTAATCACATATCATGATATCAACTCACCAATTAGGTTTGTCAGAAAGAACAGAGAACTTTCATAAGTAATGCTAGGTTCGTGTGTGTTCAGGAAGAGTGAAAACTGACGAGACGAAAGATATACATCTGTTCGTTTATTAAGGAGTGTCAACTCCGTGTATGTCAAAAACGGGACGACTTTCTCGAATTTTGTTTTTTGTAACTTATTACTGATGGTCTGGAGGTGATCACTATTGATTTTCAGGTTGATAGGTCATTCCTTTAAGTGTCAAAGGTCACAGGTCACCAAATTTTAACAAGTCAACGCACATTGAGTGGGGTGTCTTTGGAAAGGTATTGACCTGGGGATCACGGCTATTTCATAATCACGGCCCTGTGACCTCCAGGTCAAAAGTTGTGACCTTTTAAATTTTGGGGTTAAGTGAGATTTCACTAAAAATTGACTCCTGCACCAACTGGGACAGTGAAAGTTTATCACCGATCTCGAAATTAACTACGGACAAGGGTCAAAGGTCAATTTTTGGCACAGAGACTAGAAAGTACTTCACTTGAGAATTCACTCACCGGGCCCTTTTCTCCCAGCGTCAAATGAATGCATACACGAGAATTTCTCTGCGGCGTCGAAAAAATGCACACTTGTCACTCAACTAATGCACCTCATGACGAGTCACAACTCGGGTAGTTCGGACCCAAAATCTACAGGGTATAAATGAGTATTTCTAAAACTAACTACTAATTGCTGCACTGCTAACTACAACTACTCATAATTGCAACAAAGTTGACGCTCCTTGGTTACACCCGTTTGAAACGGTTTATTCATCGTTGTTAATTAAGTGGTCAGCCATAATCTTGGGTGATCAATTAAGGCAAGGGGCATTAACACAAACAATAAAATGCTCACCTGTGTGAGATTCCATTAGCTAAATTGTCCCTTAGATTGGAAAAGAGCTGCGGCTGAAACTCTTTAAAGACACACACAAGCTTCCATAAAACACTAATGTCAGGATAGAAAGTAAAGGACATTCAGTCCAACTAACGACGAAATAAAAAAAACCGCTCTCTCCAAATCCATTTTTCACTTCTGAAAGTTGTGGTGGACAACGGAATCAAAACAAAAATATCCTTTAGTCAGCTGATGAAGTTGAACAATTAAAGAACTTTTAAAGTCGCGGGCCCATTTTCACGTGACACTCAAACGAACACAAGCTGCTCTTTCCACAGACCTGTCCGACAATAAAAAACCCAACTGATTGTTTGAGTTAGGCTTAATGATAAAATAAAGTTCAATTCACAAAGGGATGCCGCATGGTCACGGTGATAAGTGAAGTTTAAGGTTATCGTAACTGAAGTAGATGGGACTCCCACGTTGTTGCTTACTTTATGCAGACGGTAAATAGTATTCCCCTAATACTCCCAGCTAAATCAAAAACCTACGCCATGCAGATTTAAGCAGCCCAGATGATTAATTCTAGATATGGTGCAGAATGTCAATGACGCATGACGTGCCCATTTGTGTAGCGATGAAAGACATACCTCCGTATGCAAAAGAAGATCTTTCTTGCGTAATCATGAGCTTGGGACGCAGCCAAAAGTATTGCGCAGTGAGTTTGTTTAATTATTGATCGATATGATATTTGGAATGAAAGCAATGCAGCAGACTCTCGCAACTAATTTATTCGCACTAATGTTTAATCGTTGCTACGATTTTCATTTGGCCTACAGTGACCGAAATATGAAATGATGACGTATGACACTCATGCAAGCATGGACAGAAAAATCTCTGAGCACGTATGAAATATGAAATGTAGTGGTGGTAGCTGTACAGTACAGCCAGTTTAGATTCGATCATGAATCGATTTCGTCGTGTTTACTACTGCAGTAAAAATAGTCCACTTAATGTTAACGAGGGCTTAGGCATTAGTTGAATGTTGCTTAAGAGAAAGCAGGGAGGCCAGTTAACGTGCAATATGAGATGGTTAATCGCAGTGTGATGTATGATGCGTGTAGCGGTCCAAACAAGACAAGGAAAAAATAAACGCACAAAAGTTATTTTGTGTCTTTCTTCGACTTTAATTTAGCCGAAAGAACAGACACGAATTTGGCTCAGGGCTGACGGCTCTGAGCAAAACAAAAAACAGAGTGAGTGACTGAAGGCCAAATTTTGTTCTGCTGCTGATGCTGAAGAAGGAAGGTGGTGGATGGTGGTGGGTCTTCAGCGTCAGTGGCAGTTCGTCAAAATGTTAGTTCAGGCTGGGATGAACAAGGTGATCTTAATTCCTTTTTTTCTGTACTTCTGAGTCATGGTCCTTTGGATGCTTCTAAATGTCAGTTTTGATCCATCCTTTATCTAAAAAAATTAATTGCAAACCTTACCCTCGGTTTAAAATCAAATTTTTCCGATCTATTGAGGTTCATGTGATTTCCATGAAGACAATATATCAATAATTTTTTTTCGAAGAGGTAATTTTTACAAACACATGCGCCAATTTGAGTCAAAATGGTGTCATTGTCAAAGTATTTTGAAGCAACCAATTAAATATTTTAGTTTCTTTGGGAAAATTTGTGGCACAGAGTTCTGATTGTCAATTTAGTTTATTGAATTCAAACCTGCTCAATCGGAGCATTCGTTACATTACAGTATGAGAATGAATAGTGGTACAAGAATTAGAATAAATGTATTTTTTGATCAATATTAGAATTAAACAAAACTTTACCTGATCGTAAGCTCGATTAATATATTTCCCCGCCCGGTTGATTAGAAATTCTAAACGCTCCTGAAACGCAAAGATGCTCATTGTAAACTCCACCACAGAAAGTATACTTGCAAATAACGACGACATTAATCTTACCTTCTTATTTTTGCTTGAGTTTGACTTGTTACGCAGGATATTTCCAACGCCAGCCATTTTAGTAACAGGTTTAATATACTTATCATTTATGGAATCGATAATTTCGGTAATAATCTCAGAATTACTAGAAGTTGCGTCTTCTGTAAATGCAATCAATAATCATTTAGTCAGTAATAAAATAACTTAACATATATGACTGAAATTTAATCATGGAAGATTTCTTACCTTTGTTGTTACATAACTTATCTAATCGTTCTACTACAAACTCCTTTGACTTTAAAAATTGACTACACCCACATTCAAAAATAGTTTTTCCTAGTTTTTCTAATGTTTTCGCTGCTTCATCAACTAAGACTCTTCTTTTATGTTTCGTGCACTTAAAAAACACTTTGCTATTAAAATCACTAGTATAGCTAAATTCCATTTTAAACAGAATTTTATAATTATCAAGTATAACTTGATATTATCCTACTGAACTTTTTGTACAGGAAATTAGAGTTCAAGAGTTAATAGATTCTGTCCAGTTTGGTCAAGTCCGAGTGCGACTGAACTTGTGGAGAGGATATATTTATATGAAGAATGTGAGATGACCAAAAGTGAGTTCACCAAAACGTTTGCTGTAAACGTACTGTGGATTACATCATGCTGGTTTGAGGACCTTGTGACTAATTCTGCCTCAAACACTTACGCACTAGCTTACGTAAAAGCTGTGACGTTAATTCTACAACCTACAAGCGAAGCAAGTAAACGATTTGTCTCCGAAAGCAGCCCAGAATGTGGAAATGTTCAGAGTATATTTGACTTTATCTTTAATCTGGAATTTGTGATAACCAGATATGGGTAATCCTCTTGCTTCATGTCAGTTAATCAGCCGAAAGGGCATTGACGTTTTTTACTTTCAAGCACGTAACTTAAATTCTGTAGCAAGCATATCCTTGAGCCTAATCTTGTCATGGATTTTGTATAACTCTTTCACGTGGTTAAACTGCCGGTATATTTGACTTTGGACATATTCCGAGCATATGCTGTAAACACGCTTTGATTTATAAAAATCAGAAATTCACTTGAAATCACTGATCTATTAACAAACCAAAAATACAGCATTAAAGTTGGAAAGTTCCAAGAGTTGCTTGCTGGGCTTTTATATACAGGGTGAACAATTTTTTGGGCCATACTTTGGACCCATAGGGCGCCCGACCCTGAAGATGTACGCTAAAACTGACACTTTCATGTGAAAGCCAACAAGATTTCCTATCAGTAATCATATTTGAAATTCACATGCTGATTGAAGTTGTAGTGGTAAAATTAAAAATTTACCCCAGGCAATGAAAAACCAAGGCTTATCTTGTTACAAAACAGGATTAACAATTAAGATTTGGCTGGTTTTCATCAACTTTTTCACAACGTTTAGATGTTTTCATATCCGAACCTATCTGAACAAAAAATCTTTTATGTCGCCTTCACAGTAAAATTTCTTAAGTTTGCAAGCAAATGTCAAATTCGCTGGTCAGATTTGGTTTCAAAAGTGATTGTGATTCTTCAGCAAAAAACCTACACCAAGCAGATTCTCGAAGCCCAGGAATTCGAAAGACCCACACGCTCAACTCACATAGTTTATTTAAAAAATTTGCTTAGAAATACATATTTAATTATTCATTAAGTAGTCGTTGTTAAGTAGATCAGGAATGCTGTGGCTTTATTTATTTGAGACAACTGCTGAACCTTAAGTAACAATTCGTTTAGGTAGTAATTTCATTAGATAAGGAAGATATTACAGTTCAAATAAGAATAACTAATTTTGAGTAATAA
>JAQGAD010002404.1:0-13626 GCA_034696625.1 Isotomurus palustris
GATTGTCAATTTCTCTGCAATTCTGTAAGCGTTCGTTGAATTTGTATGCAAGGATTCTATGAAATTTTGATCCACCAGTCGAGGTAATTAATAGGTTAGGCTTTCAATCAACTTTATTTAAGTCTGAGAGAAACAAGTCTGATTTAGTAGTTTGGCTTTATGTACTTAAACTAAGCTTCGGTTAAATAAACTAGAAGTTGGTTTCTTTACACTTAAACAAATCTTTGGTGTTTCGTTTCAGCGTCCTTTAATCTCACATTTTACATAAATCGCAAATTCGCAAATGCACACAACTAATTCATTCTTACTCCATAAAATACTCAAATCCATCCTGGATGCGAATCCCCAAGTACATCTCCAAGCAACTTATTATCCTGGAACAATCCTCAGGTCTTTTTCACAACCTGTTCATCTTCGACAGCAGCAAATCTCGACTTTCTCGAATGACTTCAGCTCTCACATGACACCTGAAAGTGACCTAGGCTTCCGGTACGAGGCCCATTCTTATATTAATTACCACTGCCCACCTTTTCCATAAGACCAATCCCATTCTTTTCATGTCCTGCAGATCTCCAATCCTTCCTCATCCTTCCTTCCCAATATGCCCGTCCCGTCATTTCCAGAAGTTGGCAAAAAGCTCAGAAGCCTTTTTGACGAAGGCTACCCTTTCGGTCTCTTTAAACTCAACACCCGAACTACAACATGTTCAAACCGCCAGTACTGCATCGACGCATTCCAATCATTCGAAGCAGACGCAGGATTGCCATTTTTCGAAGCAATTACCCGTAAAAAGTATCCTTCCTGGGGACTCAGCTACGCCAGCAAGTTTAACACTAAAGGCATCAGCTCCACTGACATTTACCTCCGGACAACAAACTTCCTGTTAAGCTTAGGTAGCGACTTTAATGTGGACACCCAAGAGATCAAAGGGCGAGGAAACACCCAATTCTGTAACAATTACTTAACTGTCGACCTCAGAGGAAGTGGAGGAGGTGAACCAACTCCTACAGTCCTCACAGGATCCTTCATCTGTGGAATGAGAGAGTACCTCACTGGAATCCAACTGGCTTACGATACCACTCAAGGATCATTCATTTCGCCGAATGCCCTCATAGGCTACCGGAAGTGTGGCGTAGCTCTTACCGCAGCAGTGAACAACTTTGACACTCTGATCCTTGGCTTTCACTACAAACCACGGATGATGACTGAAGGATCTTTGGAAACAGGATTGCTCACAAGGTTCAAATTAGACGATTCGTTTTCCACAGATTCTGCTGCAGCTGTAGCACAACCACAAGCAATACCAGAGACAGAAGGAGAAGTAGCAGCAGTTCCAGCAGTTCCTTCAGTTCCATCAAACTTGAAGCCTTCAGAGCAAATTGTAACTCAGCTTGGAGTAAAGTACCAACTGGATCCTTATAACACGTTTAGAGCTAAAGTAGATTCCAACGGAATGATCGGAATCGCTCAAGACATAAAGGTGAAGGAAGAAGTGACACTGACATTAGGACTTCTCATCAACGGAAAGAATTTTTGGGAAGGGGAAATCGGAGGTCATAAAGTTGGAATGGCTTTGGACTTCAAAGGATGATGATGACTTGGAACACTGCAATCTCACTGTACAGACTATTTATTCATTATCCACCTGTAATCCGATACATCATTCAAGACATGTCATACATTTCTAATTTGCAGTGAAAATAATAAGTGATGCTACGTAAAGTCGCGCGATTCTGATTATTGAGTTACGCGTTAATTGATCTTTAGTAGACGTGTTGGTGTCGGAGGAGGTTATCTTTTAATTAATGAAATGGGACTTTTGCTACAACTCGAGATAATTTCCAAATCTGAGTTTTAAAGAACTGATGTACACATCGGATGGTAAGATTTGCGGTTCTATATTCTATTGGTCATTGAAGAATCCCCTAATCTTAGTTATTAGCAAATCACCTAAATCTTCAAGGCTAGGCACTGATAGGCTAGGCATCGATATCACTACATTTGAATCGGTGGCAATTCATGACAAAATGATAACCTAATGATTCCTCATCATCATTGACTTGTTTATAAGCTAGGTTACCTAAGACCGAATCTGCATTCCGTGGTCGCAGTCATTGCTCTCTCCCCTGATTCCCTTGTTTCACTACTTTTGATTTTGAGTAGAACCAAACCAAGCTAGAAGTCAAAGGTTATGAAAACAAGGATTATTACTGAATGGTCAAGAAGAGATACTCAAGAGGACAAAGATCAATTGCCAATCGCTGAGTTGTAATCAGCCATTATCTCCAACACTGGAGATTGTGGAAATGTGGAAGAACTAAATAAATAAGTTTCTCCGTCCATGCATACGAAGTCTGTGGTATACCAGCCAAGCCTACTTCACTTCTAACTCCATTCCACTTTACAATTTTATCTGTGCAGAGGTTGCTCAATGATGTAACACTTGTAACCACTTTATCTCAAACCAAATAATGATTCATTCTCCAAAGTAATCCTCAGTACATTCGCAAGGATTCATGTGGTCGAGAGACTGTTGAAGGTCACCTAGTAGACGTCACATTCAAAGACTTTTAAGCGCATACATGATCATACTCTCATCTTCTTAAGCTACTACAGTAGGTCGACTTTGAAACAGTAAAGGAGATGCTTAATCTAATAATTCAATCTTCATTACGAATAAGTTTTTAAACGCCAGATTTGAATAATAAGTCATTTTTATTGTTTAAATTAAGCCTTTTTAGCTCGAAAATCATTCAAAATGTAACTATTTCAAAATGCACCAAAAAGTAGAGAAGCTTGATTGTAAAACACAATTCAACGTTTTTTTACCATTAACTTTAAGTCTTTCAGTCCTTTTGTCCTCTCATGTAAGTCCATATATTCAAGTCCCTGCAACGAGTTCACGAAAGTAATAAAGTCTCAAAAAATGTTTTTCCTTCACACAGCATTCCTCTTTTAATAGCAGCCTATTTAACTTTGCAGACTGAAAGAGTGGTCTACATTTTCATGAAAACTCAAAACTTATTTATTAGTCTACTTACTGTGTACCAGAACCCTCCTAACCATGTCCCATCATCTCTTCATCCTCTAACGCTGAGGAGAGAGAGACCTGTTAATATTACATAACAGGGATCTCGCTTCTTCTATCTCTCTAAAACTTAATACTCCCTCAGCATCATCTCCTCCTAACTTTATACTCGCCTATTCTGTTCTCCTCACGCTTCGGCTTCCTTCACCCATCCATCCATCCAGAATCCTGTCAGTTCCCACTTTACTACTAAAGCTGAGAAGAAATCCCTCACTGAACTTCCAGCAGCCACCAGTGTGTGTTTTCCATTGCATCTCAGTCCGTTTCCACCTTCTCATCTGCAGCTGAGCTCTTTCACTCAACGGTGAAAAGCTTAAAAAGATCCTCTAGCTCAGCAGCTCCCACCTTAAAAACCTAAATTGTTTAAAGTTTCTATCCTAACAAACCTCTACTTCAAACGCCAAACGCAAAACCTTCCAACTCTACCACTACTTCCATTCCACTCCTATCCAAGACTGACAAGATTTCCTCAAACAAAATTTCTTGCAAATTATTTTTTGGCAACCTTTCTCCATCGTAAATCACCTCTGAAATATATAGACTAACTCTGCTAAACATAATAAGCCGAGAAAGCTGCCAATTCCAATAACCACTCTCACACACGCACTCGCTAAGAGTTCTTATTTACACACTCCACCTCATTATTGGAACCGGAAGTCATTCATTCACTTACTCCGAATTCCTTCCAAACACATTTCATCAGTGACTTGATACGCAGTCACACACAGTCACACACATAGTGAGAATAGTTTAAGACAGTGTGCACACATGTGCGTGTCACTTCGTACCACCATAAAAAGTACTACATTTAACTTAATATCAAATCAAACAATATATCCTTCCTCATTGCCGACGTGTCATCAGTTTGTCTAACAAACTTTGATGGTAGATTTTATAAAAATTATGGAAAAACGAGCAGTGTTTGCCGGCGTGTTTGCCTGTGTAATAGCGTACTACTATAAGAACACTCAAAGTCAATGGATTGAGGGTCCATTAGTCGACACTAATTATGGAGAACTGAAAGGAATCAAGTCCATTTCCAGAGGTGGGCGAGAATACTACGAATTCTTGGGTATTCCTTATGCATCTCCACCTGTAGGACACTTAAGATTCGAGGTAAGCATTTAAGATTTATCCATCCAAGTTATTAGTTCGTGATGCACTTTTGCACAAAATTGCACGTAGCAAGAGAATAACCAGCCATACATATATTTACAGTCATCTACCTAAAAACAAGTTCAATGCATCTTATTAAAGTAATTCCACGTGCATCTTTCGTGATTGCGATATCTATATCGATTCGAGGATGCTCCAACACGCATCCACTCACTGCACTACCATAAACAATCATTTTTTGTAAGTAATACCGATCGCATTCTTGCAAAAAATTGGCCAAGACTTCTTCATCTTATAATGGCTCCTCTCTTACTATACTCTTGAGTCTTGATCACAAGCAGCAACTATCAAGAAACATAATGTACCTAAATAATAATATAAAGACTCTCTGTGTAATTACGGTCACCTTAAACCTCAACCTTTTCATCTACTCATAAGAAGTCATTAATTTTGACATTGCAACCCTATAACGAAGGTCGACCACATTTTCTTATGTATGTCCCCTTGGGTCTCATAAAGCTGCCTTCCTTCGCATTATACTTTACTACTACTGCAGACTATAATCATTTCAGAGACTGTTTTTGCGTGCAATCGTGAGCAATTAAATAATACCATGCACTTGAAATATTATCCTTTCTGTCTGATTCTTCCTCTCGGTTGATTGCGTTTACGTGATTACGTCTCTGTAATCTGCAGCGTATGATTAGTTTTTTCGGTACTTATTCAGTCTAAATTATTAACAAACCCCAACTGCTACCAGCGCTGGTAGTTATTTAAAGAATCTAAAATGTAAAATGTAGGGGAGTAGACTAATTTGAGTGCATTTAGTATTTAGTCTCGACTTGTTTGTGCTAAATGAAACAGGGAGTGTTCTTTACCTTGGAAGGCAGCAATAAATGAGTCAGGAACGGGATGCGGTTGATTATGTCATACATGAATATCGTTTTTATTATGCATATGAGAAATTCACTCGTATTTATTTATGCATACTTGTGGTGCGCGTCAGGCGATGTGATTAACTTGGCTGGATAAATATAAATAAATAAGTAGCTGCATATTTTGGGCAAACGGTAAATATTTATGTTATAACATTCCTCTTATGACTCATTCGGATGCAATTGCAGCCACCTTTGCCTCCGGAAGGATGGAAAGGTGTGAGAGATGCCAGTGCTTATGGAGCTCAATGTATCCAACTAGAGTTGCTCCTTGGAGTCATTCTGGGAGTTGAAGACTGCCTATTTCTTAATGTTTTTACGCCAAAGGTACCTACACAGACTTTTAAATGGAAAGGAAATCAGATGCGACATTTACAGAGTTAATTATTCAATGTTCCACAGTTAGCCAATGACTCCAAGCCTCTAGCCACTTTAGTTTATATTCATGGAGGTCTCTACTTGAATGGAGGCTCTGACCTTTGGAGACCTCATTACTTCATGGATGAAGATGTTGTGCTTGTCACAGTGAACTATAGGTAATATTTACTAATCATCTGTCTGGCTTATATTCTTCGTAAATATTTTGACATACTAATAATTTAAATGGAAATTTTTTATAATTCATTCCAGGCTGGCAGCAATGGGTAAGCGTAGCAAGGAATTTCATCTTTTCAACATTTCCACTGTCTCTCATAGCATGTTTCTTAAACTGTTTACATATTTTGAATAAACTTTATAGGATTCCTCAGTACTGGAGATGGAGTGGTAAGGGGAAATATGGGCCTGAAGGACCAGTCGATGGCTTTGCGATGGGTCAAAGGGAACATCCAGCATTTTGGAGGCGACCCGAATAAAATCACTGTTTTCGGGGAATCTGCTGGAGGCGTCAGTACTCATTTTCACATGCTTTCTCCTATGTCAAAAGGTATGTGCCAGCTTTATTTAATATGCTGAATTAAAATAGTATAATTCTCATAGATCGACTGAGGTGTCAGTATCTACAAAATGTTATAAAACTTGTAATAATTTACTTTTTCTGTTGTATTCAGGTCTGTTCCACAGAGCAATTTCAGAAAGTGGCACAGGATTCCACTTTTGGGTGATAAATCCCCATCCAAAACCTCAAGCTTTAAGATTAGGAGCTAAAGTAGGATGTCCTACAAATGACACCAGAGCCATGATTGAATGCATGAAGTCCCTAGACGCTTCGGAAATCGTTGGAGTCCACACAGAAGTCATGGTAAGTTTCCCACATGAAAGACAGCTACTTCAAGAACATTATTCACAAGCTAAAACTCCCCTTCTCCTGAAAATCAGGATCCTCTACGAGACCACGTCACAATCTTCAAACCGACAATCGAAATCCTCGATGACGACCAAGCATTTCTAACCAAATCCCCCAAGGAAATCATTCAATCTGGAAACTTCTCTAGAATCCCTTGGATAGCTGGGATCAATTCAGAAGAAGGACTCATCACTTCTGCAGCCATCATGGCAAATCAAACCCTCCGAGACTTGGCTCAAAATGACTGGAGTGATTTTGTGAGCAAACTCCTCCTTTTCCAGAAGGATGACGAAATCGCAGCCAAAATTAGAGACTTCTACTTTGGAGACACAAAAGACGTCACAACTTTCGAAAACATCCAACATTACACTCAGATGATCTCTGACCGCGGATTCTTCGTGGACATGCACCATGTTGCACGTCTCCACGGTCCATTCCACCCGGTTTATTTGTACTACTACTCCTACCCTGGCGAATGGACTGTTGCAAACCTCTTCATGGAAGTTCGGGGAACTCTTCCAAGACTCATGGAAGTCGGATGGGCTGTCATTTCATCTTGGGTCACAAGATCTCTCCTCGGAAGAAGTCTCCCAAACTATGGAGCATCTCATGGAGATGAACTTGCCATGCTTTTCCAAATGCCGTGGATTAGTGACATCCCTCAAGAGTCTAAGGATTATCCTATGTCACTCGATCTAGTCAAAACGTGGGCAGCTTTTGCTCAGCACGAGTAAGTCATTGTAAATCACTAAATCCCCAAAGATCCCCGTAAATAATCCCCAACCTTTCTTTTGTTCCAGAGAGAATCTCGAATTCCGTGGAGTTCCATGGACTCCCATCAAAATCACTAAAACCAAATCATCCGTTAAGTATTTAAACATCGATGCAATTCCAAAGCTTATAGAAGAACCTTTCACAAACCGCATAAAGTTCTGGGATTCCCTGAATCTCCACTATTCAAGCGAAATAGTGTCAGACAGTGGCAATCACTCGGAGTATTCCACATCCACTTGGGATTAATCTGGAGACGTCTCTAAATAGTTTCTAATTCTTTAAGTAACTGTACTAGTCCGGTTCATTGCACAAAAATGATTTTGATACCGTCAGTTTTCAGTGTTTAATTAACGATGAATTCCTCGTCACAATAACGAGATACTGCGCGTGTCTCCACACGAAGCATAATATTCCACGGCTTTAAATTAAATTATACTTGGCAGCTTACGTACCATTTTGATTTAAAGCCTATAAGTGATATGAAATGTCAATGCATGAAACAATGCTGCAGCCCTGTTGTTAAATTATTGTTATTTAAGGTGTTCTTGTTGATGAGTTACTAATTAATTTAAGATTCTTCTGACAAAATATTGTACATTTACATACACTACAACGTTAAGATGCTCTATGAATTTCTGATCATTGCAAGTTCAACTTGATTAATTGAACCAAATAAGCTGTGATTACACGATGATTATTATTTTACCAATTGGGAGACATGGCATTTCCCATGATTTCCTGGACAAGTGTTTTATTTTCAAAACCCATCTCTACAGATATTAAATAGATAACTATGAGCGGTGAAATTAATGTGATATACTCATCCTGTTACATAGCTTATAAATAGAAAATGTGATTCTCAGAACTGTTCAGAAGATTTCATTGTTCATTTCACTCCAAAATTGTACCAGTTTTTTTACCATATGAGATTGACTTGGAATGCAATAAATCCTGTAAAGCAAATTACAAAATTTCCCAGTGCGCTTATTAAAATGTTTGTAACATTTCAAAATAATTATTTAAGTTGGACGCCACCATTACAAAAATTAAAATGATTGTATACTTTAATATTTACCTAAGATACCGCTAATCCCGGCCAGCAAATTGGAAACTTCCTGCAAAAAACAAAATACCATGCTACTTTTGTCACTGTGTTCCATCAAGTTCACGACCGCATCCAAAGAACCATCCAAAAAGGTGGAAGGATAAGTCAATCGCTTACACTCACACACGCTTTCCTTTACTTTTGACGTAGGTGGTAATGGAAATAGACATGATTAAGAAATATGCTATCCGATCTGTACTTGTGTCTCTTTTTATTAGATCTCCAAAAATACCTTCTCACCGGTTAACGTCCCTCGCATCTCTCGAATCTCTTCCATTTACTCATCATCACACTTTCCCACTCCTCTCCACAAGTTCACAACCAACATTCCTCCTTTCCCGTCTCTTTATAAACAATCTCGGTCGAGTGTTCCAAAGTCACTTCACTTCCCAACAGACCTCACGAAGGACACATTCGACAGTCTTTCACTAAGGAGAAAGTTGTATCTCATTACCCCATTTACACTACTCTACGATTACAATGGATATCCCAGTGAGACGAGGATTCGTGGACCCCTGGATTGAATTCGACTCTTTCCAACGCCCTGCAAGACTTGTCGACCAATACTTTGGTGCAGGACTTGATGACGAGGAAATCTTTGTTCCCACATCGCGAGTTTACTCCAGCAGGTATCCCATCCGTTCGAGACTCTTCAGGCCTTCTTCTTACACAGCCGGAGAAAGGGACGGAGGTGTGGCTGAGTTGAAAGTTGCAAAGGACAAGTTCTCTGTAAGTCATAATCTTGTTCTTCTCTATACCTTCTTCTTAAAATACAATAAGATAATTCTTATCTCCTATCATCTCTTCTAATTTCAGGTCAAACTGGACGTTCATCAGTTCACACCTGAGGAAGTCACCGTCAAGACAAAAGACGACAGCTTGATTATTGAAGCGAAGCATGAGGAGAAGGAAGATCCCCATGGCTTCGTGTCTCGTCAGTTCACCCGCAGATACGTCCTTCCCGAAGACATCCGTGTGGAAAGCCTCGTCTGCAACATGAGTTCCGATGGAGTCTTAGCCATCGAAGCTCCACGAGCAGCTCCAAAACTCCAAGGAGAGAATGTCATCCCCATCAACCAAACAGGACGTCCTGCTGTCCCTGCAGCCGAAAAGGTCACCAGCAAGAACATCGAAATTCAGAGACAGACTGGCGGAGATGCGTCAACTGCCACCAACCCATCGTCTTTATAAATCTCATTTTCTACTACTCCAACTTGTCACGTCTTTCTAAAGTGACTCTTCATTCTGAAAGTATTATACTCATCTTTAACTATAATTCTACTCACTTAGAAAAATCTCTCACAAGCGTTTCCTTCTTTAAGCCGAAAGATTATTTATGCTACTAACTTAAACGGCAAAACTATCCATCTGTCAGCAACAACTGTCATTAAATAAATAAATACACGAAGCTAAACAACATGAAACAACGGATGTTCTTCTACTCATGTCACGTATATTTTTAGTTCAAGTTCATCTCTTTGCCTCATGCCACCGGTTCCGTTCCAAATCTAAAAATCTAAATTGATGCAGACATTAAGTCGTCTTTCCTTCCGTATTCTATAGTCCATTTTCATATCTGACTGAGGTAATTGCCATGTGCCTTCTTTCCTCAGTGTACTGTACTTGGTACTGCAAAACACAACGAATAAAGAAAAGTCAAGGTGAACGCATTAGCACAATAAACTAAGCTACTTCTAAATCCACAATCCTCTCTACAGTCTACAAATTATTTCTTCCATAAATGGCACGCACAATTTCAGTTCGATTAGGTCATCTCATCATCTCGCCATAATATTCTAGATTGTAACTGAGCTAACCACAAACCACACCACTCATACTTATTTAGCTAATCACTCGTAGTAAATAATTTTCCAGATCATTAGCATCTCCATTTACTCTCCAATGACTCCAACCCAAGTAGAAAAACGTAGGCGTACGATTACGAATAAATTAATATTCAGAAGATTACAGTAGTAGCAGTAGCAATAATCTAGAAATCCTTCCCAGGAATTCGATGAGACACAAATCAAATCACCATAAATTAATCCATGATCTCCTATTCGGAAGCATGACAAACGAAGCGATTCCCCATTCCTAAATCTGATCTAATCTTCACCTCTGTAAACATGAATGTGCATTCCTTGTTTATTTTTGAACTGCTCTAGTTCTTCACAAATGTTTCCTCTATGTATGCCATACATCTCCCTAAGTATCCATCAGTGTTCCAAATCTCAAAATCTCAATTCATATGCAATGCTGCATGCATATGTATATTTGTTTTCGAACTCTTGAAGTTAGTTGTCCTTCCTACACACACTCTCTCTCTCTCTTCACTCTCCATTCTTTCAAATTGGAACATTTTCAAAATCCACATGAGTAACTGACTGCCTGACTAGTTGACACCACCAAACGTCCCCCATTCTGGTTCCTTCCATGTGTGTTGAAATCATCTAGAGATATTGTAGATGTTCTAGATTAGTAGTTTCCCATATTAAATGTTCCTTCCTCCAGGGTGACTCACTCAAGATCAAAACGATCGTAAGATTAAATAGCATTAGACTCACAGAGTTTATTGGTATCTTCTTCTATCGAGATGAGATAAGTGTGGGTGCATCGCATAAAAACTTGGCAGAGTTGGTCTTCTTGAGAAGGTACGAATGAAGCGTCATACCAAACAGTACATGAGGTAATTGGCCAAATATGCACAAGCGAGTTTGAGTGGGTGTGGGTGTCAAAGTGTGGTCGTGGGCTTTGAGCCACCCGTATACCCCAACTGCTAAGAAAGGCCTTACTTGCTTTAGTTAATGTATCTTTTCCTTCCGTACTTAAACTTTATTATTACTGTTTGAGTGGGCATCTTGCCATCCGACTCTTTTAATATTTTAACTGGGCCAAGAGTATCTCACTCCATCAGAATCAACTTCATCTCACACGAGAAAGCATCTCTTTAAGAGCATTTGAGCTTCAATATATTCTAATCTCTCTCTCACACACAAAGTGATAATTATCCCTAAGTGATCAAACCAGAGTGTTAATTGACTACCGTTTTTACAAGTTGGAATTGCAAGAATCTCCTAAGTGTCTTCGTTTTTCTTTGGAACGCATAGTCTAGGTAAGATTTTACAAGCACACATAAATTAAAGAGTAAATCTGTAACTAACTGTTTGGGGCAACTTAAGAGTATAATTGAGTCTGACTGGTCTCGTTATCATTATCTTATCAGATTCACTCTTATCAAAATGCCTATCGGAATTCAAGAGCAGAGCAGTACTTTCTCCAGCAAGACTACAAAGTCAGTGAAGGTCATTCAAAGTAGCGGTAGCATCGACAGTTCCCAATCTTCCGGTGTGGGAGAGCTGTACATTCCTTCCACAGAAGGACAGCAGCAGCAGGTCACCAGCTCCACTTCCGTTCAGAAGTCTCAGCAAGTCTCATCCACTTCCAGTCAACAAGGAGCAGCTCGGAAAGAACACGATGTGTCCACCTCCACCAGCTGCAGTTCCATAAGTTCCGACAATACACTCAGGGACATTTCCAGACTCGACGACTTCTCCTTCCGCCCTTCTTTTATGAACCTCGGAGCCATCACAGGACTCGACTCAGACTTTGAAGATGTCAGCAGACAAGTCTGCCACGTTAATGAGGGACAGACTTTTGAGGTAAGAAGTAAATTGTTGTAAAACTTGGCTCAGTATCTAAATAGGGTGATTAACTACAAGCACAAGTGTGCATGAGAAAAGGGGAAGATCTTTCCACGGTACATCACGGAACATCTATCTCATCTTATTAACTCACAACGTGCCTTTATTAATTCAGGTTAAACTGGATGTGCAAGAGTACAAGCCAGAAGACATCCAAGTCAAGATATCAGATAACCTCGTCATCATAACTGCCAAGCAGGAGGTTCGAATCGACGAAAATAACTTCAGGAGTCGCCAATTTAGCAAGAAGTTCAGTATTCCTCAAGGAGTGAAGCCTGAGAATATTTCTTGCAACTTAACGAAGAAAGGGGAACTTAAGATCTCCGCTCCAATCGAATCCCAACAACGAGCAATCACTGGAGGATCTACGACCACAAATAAACAACAAAATGAGTCGACCACCTCCACAAGTACTCAACAAGCCCAGCATAAACAAGTTTCAAAGACACAGAAACAAGAGTCAGTCACTTCCAGCAGAAAGAGCTCCATTAATTCAGACATCAGCAGTCTTGTCGATGAGTTTGTCATTCGACCAAGACGTATGGACATTGATGCCTTAATGTCTAGACAAGATTCGAACTTGCAAGAAGTCTCAAGAGAGTTGGGAACTGTAAATGACGGAAGAAAGTTCGAGGTAAGAGTCGTTTATCATTTTCTTGGCGAGGAGTCTGAATTCCTAGAGATTTATGTGTTTGTTTGCTATTGCAGATGAAGATGGAAGTTCAGAACTTTAAGCCCGAGGAGATCGAAGTTAAGATCACCAAGAGTCTCATAAAGGTTGAGGGGAAGCATGAAAGCCAGTTTGCCTCACGGTCATTCTACAAGGAATTCACTATTCCCCATGGAGTGAAAGCTGACACTATTCAGTGTACTTTCACTGAAGACGGAGTTCTTACTATTTCTGCACCAATTCAGTCCGCCCTTGATGCTTTGACTTCTTCGATGAGCCAACAGGAGCAGCAAGTTACCCAACAACAACACCAGGTCACCCAGCAGCAGCAAGTAAAGCAACAACAAGTGACCCAACAACAGCAGCAGGTCACACAGCAGCAACAGCAGGTCACCCAACAGCAACAAGTAAAGCAGCAACAACACAAGACTTCCGTAACTGAGAATACGACCAACTCAGCTCGTCGAGAAGATTGTATCCTGCGACCCATTATGGATCTCGAGTCTCTCATGTCCACACAGACCTCTCAGTTTGAAGATGTGTCTAAGGACCTCTGCAACACTGGAGATGGACAGAAATTCGAAGTGAAGCTGGACGTCCCTGATTACAAACCAGATGAGTTGCAAGTGAAGATTTCCAACAATATGGTGACCATTGAGGGCAAACAGGAAACGACTTTCTCCAGCAAGTCATTCTTCAAGAAATTCTCGATTCCTCAAGGAGTGAAGCCCGAGTCCATCACCAGCAGTCTCAGTCCGAAGGGTGTCCTCACTCTCTCAGCTCCCATCGAAAGAACCGATTCTTCTACTGACGTCTCCCGTAAAATCTCAAACTCCACTGTTACTCAACAACAAGTCATCCAGTCGAATCAAACTCAACAGCAAGTACAGCAACAGCAAGTACAGCAACAGCAAGTACAGCAACAGCAAGTACAGCAACAGCAAGTACAGCA
>JAQGAD010002405.1:0-13624 GCA_034696625.1 Isotomurus palustris
GGAGTTATCGACTCCCCGAAAATACTCATGCTCAGTGGAATCGGACCTGCAGACCATCTCAGCCAATTCGGAGTAAAAATACAAATTATTCCGTATTTTAATTATTTAACTAATCAACAAGATTAATTAATTAGATGAATTAAACAGATTCCATTAGTGTTGGATCTTCCAGTGGGAAACTACCTGCAGGAACACACGGGCGTGTATGTCCACCCATTTACAATCAACCAGACATTCGGATTGGTGGATCCCTTCACTCCAGAGAACATTGAGGATTACGCAGTAAATGGAACTGGTCCCTTGTTTATGATTCCCTGGTGGGGCAGATACGTTTCCCATTTGGCAATGGGATACATTCCAAGTCAGACGTGGAACGACCCAACCTGGCCAGATATTCATGTCTACATTAACGAAGAGTTGGTCGCTGTGGAAGGAAAACAACCGGAGGAAGAAATCTTCCCGGAAGTGGAATTGGTCAGGACGAACAATCAAGGAGGAACTCTGCGATTAGCCTCAGCTGATCCCAAAGACTTTCCCATCATCGATCCAAAGTTCTACGAAGATCCCACCGATCTTGAAAGACACGTAGAAGGTAAAATAATATTTCGAATTATTGCTAATTACTTAATTTCTTAATTAATTAATTATAAAGGTATATTTCGAATTAGCACTAATTACTTAATTAGTTAATTAATTAATTACATAAAACAGGAGTTGAGTTCATGGTGAACTTCTTCCTGAGCTCTCCAACTTATCAGAAATTGGGAATCCGGTGGAGCGACAGAGCTACGCCAATCGAGCAATGCAGTCAGTTTGAATTTGCGTCCCGTGATTATTGGAAGTGTTACGTTACGATGATGTCAACAACTGCGCTGCATCCGACGTCTACCTGCAGAATGGGACCCAACAATACAGTAGCTGTTGTGGATTCTAAACTGAAGTAAAAAATCTCCTACGAGCAGAACTGCTTCTAATGAGTTCTTTAATCATCTAAATTTTAAAATGTATTCCTGATTTCCAGAGTTTTCGGAGCGTCTCGTTTGCGAGTTATCGACTCATCGGTTATTCCATTTGTTCCCAATGGAAATACAAACCTCCCTTCGATGTTGATTGGCGAAATGGGAGCAAGAATTATTCTTGGAACTGTGTAATTCAAACGTATTTATTACAAGCCTTAATAAATAGTAAAAAGAAATACGTCTAAATAAAGATAAGAAATAAATCTAAATTTTGATTGATCATTAATATTATGTTGGTCTCAAAATTCTACTCGAATCGCTGATATTCTAATCAATACGGAGATATAAGAGCGACCAACTGATGTCGCTAAATTTGTATAGTTTAGTATGCCACGATGCCACGTAAGTATCGATTGCATGAATAATCCACGCATGTATATTGTACGTGAAATTGCCTGTGAATTTGGCTAATTAGTAATTGAGTTAATCTATTGGCGTTTGGAACTTATGGATTTTATAATCTCCTTATCTTGATAAAGAGTCTTCGCAAACTGTTAAGGCTTACATAGTTATACAGAGTAGTAGTAGTGTAGTCTGTAGTGTAGGGTTTAGTAGCATACAAACAGGTGTACTGTTCCATATTAGGAATTATTATCTTGAATTGGATTTTAAGTTAACTGACACAAATGGAACATTTTGACTTATTCCCTTTCGGATCGTGCTTGACATATCTATTTCAACTACAAATTATCGGAATTATCGGAACAAATTCTAGCAACCCACGCTGACAAGTGGAAATTGAAAGGAGAAACATCCATCACAACTTGGCTTGATTACTAAATTCCAAATACAGGTATTCTGTATGAAAAGTAAAGGAATGAGAAGTAAAGGAATGAAAAGTAAAGGAATGAGAAGTAAAGGAATTGAAAGTAAAGAATGAAAAGTAACGGAATGGGAAGTCAAGAGGAATGGAAGTTAAGGCGGAATGACTGACTTATTATTCCTCATTACTTTGCATTCCACCTTTCCTTCCATTCCTCTTAACTTTCCATTCCTTTACTTTTCGTTCCTACAATCCCAAATACAATCATTGAAGGGAGAGTTAACATTGCAGAATGGTTTTTGATCAAAGCAGCTTGTACTATTTGTGGAGCCGAGAAATGTTCACTGTCTGCCAAAAATCAACTTTCAATCGGAAGCATTCAATCTTTCAATTTGAAAATTGAATTTAAAAAAAATTGATTGTAAGATATTTTGGTTTGAATTTATATATTATTTGAATAAATTTTTCATGCACACATTTTTTCGAAATTTTGAAATGACCAACCTTTAGCATATGCAAATATTAAAAATATTTATCCTCAAAATTTATCAAAAATAATATTAAATAGGAAATTTGTGCCATCCAAAAAGTCATAAAATGCAGAAAATTTCGCAAAAAACCCGTGTAACCTGCGAACGGAGTGCCACAGCTACAGCTAATCACATAATATGGACAATAGTTTCATAAATGAAACATTGGTTGAGCATGCACAGCTGTGGAGGCTAAGCGTATTCAAAGGAATACAAAAATATTCCGTAAGCTACCTCTTTTTCAACGGCTGACGGCGATTGCCTGAATCGTGAGATGACTTTCAATCCTTAATCTTGCTAACACATACTTAACAATCACCTTAAAACGTTCATCGGATATCAAGTTATAATCAACTATTAAGTTAGAAAGCGACGTAACAAATATTAATGTCCTAAAAATGATGAAAACAGCAAGAAAAATAAATACATATTTTTAATAAGAGTAAACAGACTGACTAACAGTAAGTGTAAGAATAACATACGCAATAAGCTACAGTTTTGTTCAATGACTGACTGATTGCCTTAATTGTGACATAACCTTCAAGCCGCGTAATCTTACTTTAACAATCACCTTAAAACTTTCATCGAATATCAAATTGTACAACCACTTATTAACTTTCAAAGCAGCACGACAAATATGTATATCTTATAAATGAAATCACAATACGAAAATAAACACAAGGTTACATGAAAACACAATATGAAAAGTGAACACACAAGGCTCTTCATTGTTTTCTTCGGCAATCGACAATGGCCCGAATCCCTAGAGAAATTCATTGATAACTTGAAGCTCGTTAAAAACCACATTGAAAACGCGATTGCAAAGTTAATTTTCAATTGAAGACGAAGCCGAGGATGTCTTGTCGAAAAACGATAGCCTAATTTTGAATAAATATGAAATTTCTGTGGCTTCTCCCCATCCTTTTGGTACACAAAGTTAAATCTGACGACGGCCAACATCATGAATGTAAGTAACACTAAAATTCAATAAAATATTAAGGCAGGATGGGTGACAAATAAATACCCGCGTTGTTCTACAGGGAACGACTTAATCGGGCTGTGTAAAGCTCAAGCTAACAATCCGACATACTCGACTATATGGGGACTGCCACTAACCTTCGATGACGGTAAAGGCGGGAACTGCATTGAGAGGTGCTTCAACACGTTAAAAGAAAAATACGGTAAAAATAAAAAGTACAATTGGTACGGATGCAAATCCACCTCTTCGTGCAACAACAAGTGTCGCTGCACTATCGACTCGGACACAATCATCCGCGGACTAGCCACATTCGAAGACGCCACCAGGAACATTTGGGAAGCCACGTACTACAAAGCCCCGCACTGTGAGCGGTGGGAAGGATCGATGTACCTCGACTACGACTGTCGACCACTTCCCATCACGCCCATCCAGTACGATCACGACGGACCGGGACCACCGCAATCTGGGGGCAGAAGTTTTAGACGGAAGAGTAAGATGAGCAGGCTTGGCTTCAGTGGGGACCCTTTCACCCGAATAAGCCAGACTGGCGGGGACAGGGGTAGCAGCAGAATAGGATTCGGATGAACTCTTCTAACATCTAAAAATTAAATGATTTTGAAATACCAACCGAAAAGTTTAAATTCAATCCACAAACTATTTTAAATTAAACTCTGATTTTGATTGGCTTTGGTAATTAAAACGATATTTTTGGTACTCATCTCATCTTTCGCCGTTTGGAGGGTTAGGACTGCTTAAGAAGTCGTATTGATTTCTCCTGCTTTCCATTGAATACTTCAATCAGCATCAGTAGTGTCTTCTATAGTATTACACGGAGAGCATATCTACACTCCAATCTTATGATACAAGTACACATGAAATTTGCACAGAAATTTTATACACCTTTTAATCAAAAAATATTAAAAAAGCAAGTCTGTATTTTTTTATTAATGTAGCCAGCAGCCTATACAATCATACAATGACAACCAATTGTCTTGGAGAGTAAACTACTTCTTCACATGCATGATTTGTTTCTAATTAATAGCATAGATTTCACAAACAAATCAAATTACAAATACATCGTAGTTAGTGCATTCGAATATGACATGAAAACAACCTTCAACTTCTTTCAGGTCACACTCAAAGTTATTACCAATATTTTATACGAGTGACAATCTGACTTCAAATATTCATCAAAAGGTAATATGCTCTAAACTTCTTATAAAGCGGCACACATAGATTTCCCTGCGTTACTTGGATGTCTTTTTGTACTAGTGGACACGCATCATAAACAGCTTTAGTACTCTCATTAAGAGCTTATTTGTTTATGGTCAGTACATCTTCGTATTGTTGATACTCTAAGCAAGTCAAATACTCTACATTATAAACTTTTTTAAATTTCTGATATCATTCAATCAATTACATAATTTGTTTTTGTAGGATTTTTAAGATTTGTTCTGTAACATAGTGTAACAATTACAAACTAAAGATTCCCTGTTGCTCATAATTATCCTTTTCCAGAAGATTAGTGTCGATCTAACATAAAATCATTAGTATTAGTGTGAATGTATCGTTTAATTATTTCCGATTGCAAGTAAAAGTGATTGATTCATGTTTTATTAAGTTAAAAGATGTCAAGTGTGGAAAATCAAAATAGTCTTTGACTGACCCTTTTTGCAGTGATTAATGTGCTTTTCCACTTTCTCTAATGTAAGTTTGGTTACTCAATCTTGCATAATTATCTTTTATAATTTTTCATTATACCTGCAAATAAAAACGCAAAACAAAATTTCTGTGTGATAGAAACTCACGAATTGAAAACCGTGTTGTCGATAACCTTTGATTTTTATTAGCGCCACAAAATTACATTTTCCATTAAAATGTCAAATGAAAACGCAGACCAAAAATTTCATTTCACAGCTGCAACAGACGTAAACTGAAAAAACGAAGAGGATTTATTTCTTCTGCGGGGGAAATCCGTTATCCCCGAAAACTTTGGTTAGAAATAACGCCGACTGTTTGGGTGTCCTGGGCAAGGAGGATTGTGAGAAGTCCACAGAATGCACTCCGTACTTCACCCTACACACAAAACCAATTTAAACAAATTTAAAACAGTACTTTCGGATGAAAAATGTCCAAAATTTACTCACGTGTATCCTGAGCCCCATTCAAAATTGTCCTGAACAAATTACAAACCACCAACAAATCAATAAATAAATAAACTTCATATAGATAATTAGTTTTAATTAAATTTTGAATTAGTTAATACCATCAAACTCCAGGCAGCAAATCCCTTCACATTAGCTCCATCAAGTTTGACTGCTTTCAGCAACTCGTTAATGTGAATTCTGAAGAAATCAGTTCTGAAGTGGTCTTCGAAATTGTCCTTCGCCTCAACTTCTCCACATCCGTTGATAAGGAAAATGGGGAGATCGCCTCCGTAAGTCTGCTTGACGTAGTTTAAGAGTCTCCTCATTCCAAGCGGAGTGATGGGAAGTCCTCCTCCAGTCAAATTCCACGACGGATTGTATTCCGTCCGGAAATCAGCGTCTCCGTCGACTCCTCCATTTGACCCGTTCGTTGGCTCAACATTCACAGAGAAGAAGTAGTTCAATCCGATAAAGTCAATTGAACCTACGGACATTTAATTACAACAATTAATTAATTAATAGTTTTGATAACAACTTTATTTGATTAATTATATTATTTATAGTTACCGTTAATCTGGTTTTTCCATTCCTCATCGAAGGAAGGAAGTCTGGACTCATTTCTCCCTTCGTTTTGGCTCTTGGAATCCACAAGGCTCCTCATGACTTCCGGGTAGTCTCCCCGATAAAATGGATCCAAGAACCATCCCAATCTAAATGCCAGGAGTCTCTCAGAAGCCTCCACATCCGCAGGATTCAACGGGTCTTTTGGTTCTGCCCATTCGGAGTTGAGAGTCAGTCCCACTTGACCTGTCAGCCTCAACTCATCCTACACATTTAAAAATTAGCAATTAATTAATTAACCATAAATGTAATATTGCCCGCGTTTTAAGGCCAAAAAAGTGCACCTTGTAAATCTTGTAAGCTCTTGTGTGAGCCTTAATAACATTGTGAACACATTTGTACGGAGTCTGCGGAGGTTCCTCAATCGCCCCGTGTTTTCCAAAAGTCGCATCTGCTTGACAAGAAATGAGAGGCTCGTGGAGAGTCACCCAAAGTGGAACTCTGTCCCCAAAAGCTTCAAAAGCCACTCGAGCAAAGTCCCCAAAGTTATCCACAATGGAGTCGTTCAACCAGCTGCCTTCGTTCACAAGTGGAAGTGGCAAGTCCCACTGATGCAGAGTTATCAAAGGACTCACTCCGTTTGCCAGGAGCTCGTTAATCACTCGATTGTAGTAATCAATTCCCAACTGGTTTACTCCTTCAGCCACTTTCCCCGTGGGAACTATTCTTGGCCAAGACAAAGACAACTTGTAGAAGTTTGCCTACAGCCCAGATTAAAAATAATTTGAATTAATGAGCTGTTCACCCAATTTAAACTTGGATTAATTGAAAAATTATAGCCTTACCCCCATCGCCTTAAGAATAGCGACGTCGGAAGAAAATTTGTTGTACGAATCACAAGCTACGTCTCCATTTTGACCGTTCACAATATTTGACCCGTTGTTTTCATGTGTCCAAACGTCCCACGCTGAAATACCTTTCCCTAAATTACCAAATTAAAATAAATATTAATTGACTAATTAAGAGAATAAATTTATCAACTTAATTAATTCAATTAATACCATCCTGATCCCACCCTCCTTCAACTTGATACGCTGACGTGGCTAATCCCCATTGAAATCCTTCTGGAAAGACGTCATAAAGAAATTCGTCTTGTTTTTTGGGTGTCGACATTCTTTTGGGAGATCCGTCGACTTCGCCGCTACTTGCAATCACAATGAGAAGGAATAAAATTGACGTGAGACTCCCACAGACACCCATTTTGAATTTTTGAATGGCGTATGTTTTTTATTCGTCAAGTCACCTTGTCTGTGTTGAAGTGAATGAGGAGAAGAAATTTCGAGCTCTGAATCTGACCAGCTTTTGACCTCTTTTTATATTCCCGTATCTCAAGTGTTATCAATTCATTTCAGTCGGATAACATCTGTGCACAAATTGAGAATTTTGCACACGAAACTCCTATTAGGTAATTGATTTTTGAGTGCAAGCTGATTGTCACCAAATTGAGTTGTTGACAATTTGATGATGTGATCGTGATAAGCCTTTTCATTACGTTGTCAATCAATAGTTCAGATATCAACTCAATAATCAAAAGCATTGCGATATTTCACAATGCACGACATCACCTGTGCGAAGAAGGATTTCGCAACTGAAGTGACTCCATAAATTCCATGACGTAAAGCACAATAAACACGTAAGCAGCATAAAATATCAATCACAATTAATTAATACCGTCACTTACAGTCTAACAACACAATTTTAACTTTTCTCAGTTCGTTCTGTCTCGTCTTCACGATTTATCACAAGAATATACAGCATGTCAATTGTAACAACTTAATTTATCATAGCCAAAATAGTAGTAAAGAGATTGTAAAATTTTAAAAGAAATCGAGATGAAGCGATAATTCTAATAATAAAACTTGCAGTCAGATTAAATTGTATTACATCCGACACATAAAATACATACTCATGCTTTCAATCCAGCTTACTCACTTAGGTCAGCTTGAACTTCAAATCTGCCTTAAAGATTTGAGTGTGTTGAGTATTCTTCATCGATAATAAAAATGGCATTCCGAGTTAAAGAATGCCATTTTTCCTAAACCGGCAATTGCAGTAAAGTAAAACTCTATTTAATATTCACTCTTTATTTTCTCTTCCTGTCTCACAAAGTTAATAAAGTACGGGAAATTGAGTGCAGCTCGTTCATTCCAAATAATCTCTCTCTTTTAATTTATGAAAACTATCTCTCTGCTTAGAAAACACTTCAAAAACGAGTAAACAATGAGATTTTCCATCATCTTTTCATTAAGCTTCATGGCACTCAATCTACAAGAATCTTCAAACACCGCCTTAAGAACAAGAAGTAAAAGATAAATTTATAACAACAAATTGTGGATAATTGGAGCAATCTAAGACTTCAATTTATCTGTAGAAACTGGCCCAATTAACGCGTGCAACGCGAAGGACTTCCACTTGTATTTAACTGAATGGTCTCTTGAAACTTCCAATCGAAAGAGTTTCGTGTGTAGCCAATTGTTTTGATAATTCGATGCTGAACCAGAGATGGTTGGCGTGGAAAGAATCCAGTTGCAATCGCATCTGTCGCTGCACTCTCCACTCACATCTCATCTTCAACGGACAACACACTTTTGCAGATGCTGTGTGGATTATAAAAAGAGTCACTAATCAGTTCAGGTCTCTCTTTGCAGAAAGATTTGAAGGAACTCATCTGTACTTTTTGTATGTCTGCAGAGTAGAACAAAAATATTCTTCTAATAGAAACCACCCAAATTCTACACAACAACGCAGAAACTTCAACTTGTCCACAATTTTTAACATGAACATTTCATAATATTGAAAAATGACATTGACAAAATATTACCAATGAAAAATCTCAGATGCTCTCAGATTTTATTCCATGCCATAGTTAAAGATGTCAATTCACCATGAAACATGAAAACTATGTCTTAAAAATAACACAACACAATAACCTGCACTAAAAATATCCTTTCATCCATTTCCACAAACGACTTAATAATAAATTAATTACAAACTACAACAATACACAATGGTAATTAAAAGCCTCAACTTGTTTCTTCCCAGTGACCTAAATTCTGCACGGTTGGTTTATCAAAACATCCTCAAAGCAACCTCAGCTGCATCGAAAATGAACGTTATATGGTCAAATGTCGTGGCAATTCTTCTTGCGAATATCCTCCAAGGCGTAGTGGCACCTGGAGGACACAGTACGTACTCATTTAAATAAAATCGTCCTACTCAAATTCGCAGTAATTAATTAATTAATCAAATATGTTTTGAACTTTGCAGGGGACGACCCAATAAACACGTGCAAGGCGCAGTACCACGCACTGTACGAGACAGAATGGGGCCTTGACATGTCGTTCGGGAGACCCGACTGTGTTTACAACTGTTTCTTAAAGTTGCAAGGGCGGAATGGCGGCGGAGGCGTGTTCTGGCAAGGCTGCTACCACGAGAGCGAATGCGCCAACTGCTATTGCACCCTCGACTCCGATTTCATCACTCGTGGCTACGCAACGATGCAGGATGCTGAGCAGAAAATAGACAAAGCAACAAAACGACGGAAGTCGTGGTTTGCAGAGAGATTCGAAGGGACGATGTACTTGGCCTATGACTGCAGGAAAAACTCTCCAATGGCAATGGCATATGAAACCGCCCGATCTCAGGATTCTAAAACGGGACGAAGTCGAATGGCGACGTCCTACGATCGTTGGTTACAACTAACTCAACGAAAGCGCTAAGTATTCTCTCGTAAAATTTCCATAATTTGCCTAATGTACGTTTCAACTTTGAGTAAATAGTTTAACTTAAATTTACTTTTAAATAAAGTTTAAAGAAACTACGAAATTTAACACAATCTATCGTTAGATAGTTTGGTCCATAAAATAATTTTAATTCAGTGATTTAAATCACATTTACTTGCTGTAAAGTCTGACTAGCAAATTTTCTTAAATTAAGTTAATTGGGTTTACACCACAATTTGATTACAGAGTTTGAATAAAATTTACTCGCAGTTGTTAAAGAAACTACGAAATTTTGAATAATTTAGTTAGTTTAATAATTTGGTACATGAAATAATTAAATTTATTAACATTAGGTTGACTGCATTGCACTCTTATAATTTTTAATTAAATGTCAAGCAGTCCATTTTCGTCTCATTCACTTCACGTTCAATTAATTGGACTTCAATTAAAGTAAGCTCCTCGATTGGTGAGATAAAAGGTCTTATTGCTTGATTGATTAAATAAGATTATGAAATAATTAAACATAAGTTCGAGTTGATTTACTCTTTAATTAAAGATGAAATCCGATTCTTTACTTCACAATGAATGGAAATTCACCCTGAAAGATGAAAACTATGCCTTAAAAATAACACAACACAATAACCCGCAATAAAAATATCCTTTCATCCATTTCTGCAAACGAATTAATAATTAGTTAATTACCAATTACAACAATATACAATGGCAATTAAAAGCCTCAACTTTAATTCAAAGCTGACTTCCAACCTGCACCTTTAGTTGGTTGGACAAAACTTTCGTCAAAGCTACCAGCTACATCGAAAATGAACGTTGTATTGTTGAATACCATCGCAATTTTACTTGCGAATAACCTCCACGGCGTCGTGGCACCTGGAGGACGCAGTAAGTAAAATTGTCACAATTAAAATCCCATTAATTAATTAATTAATTAATCAAATATGTTATAATATAAACTTCCGCAGTGGACGACCCAATAAACACGTGCAAGGCGCAGTACCACGCAGAGTACGAGACAGAATGGGACCTGGATCAGACGTACAAGAGAACCGAGTGTGTTGAGAGTTGTCTGGACAAGTTGTCGTTGCGCAATGACGGAGGAACCTTCTGGCAAGGCTGCTACCACGAGAACACCTGCACCAACTGCAAATGCACCCTTGACTCCGATTCCATCGTTCGTGGCTACGAAACCTTCCAGGACGCCGTCCGGGCATTACGATCCCCGACAAACGGGTTTAAGTCGTGGTTTGCGGAGAGATTCGAAGGGACGATGTACGTCGCCTACGACTGCAGGAAATGGGACCCAATGGCAATGGACGTCGACTATCGACCTCGTTCTAAAACGGGTCGAAGTCGAATGGCGAAAGCCTATCAGCGTTGGTTACAACTTACTCAACGTCAACGCTAATTAAGTATTCTCTCGTAAAATCTCCATAATTTGCCTACTCCAGGTTTCAAATTTGAGTAAATAGGTTTGAATAAAATGTACTTGCAGTTTAAAAAACCTAAGAAATTTTCTAGAACTTAGTAGACAAAATAATATGTTTAAAATACAGATGTTTGAATAAAACTTACTAGCAGTAAAAACTAGTTAGGAAATTACTTCGTTTGGTACATTAAATAATTTAATTCATTAACCTTAAGGTTATTGAATTGCACACTGGCAGTATTTAATTGAAAGTCAAGTAGTCCATTGTCGTCTCATTCACGTCACAATCAATTAATTGACTTCAATTAAAGTAATCTTCTCGATTGGTCAGATAAAAAGTCTGATTGCCTGATTAATTAAATTGGATGATGAAATAATTAAATATAAGTTCGAGTTGATTCCCTCATCCTTATTCACAACTCAATTCTCCGCTTGCTCACACACTCCACTGTTTAAAAAATACCGAAACCAGTCAAAATGGGCATTTTTCATAAATTTCCGGTGGCAGCAGTCCTTGCAGTTTTGTGTGTAAGTGGGTGTTTCTCGGTGGAAGTTTCCGGGGAATTTACGGCAACTTCAACGGGACAGTGTGGAGCTGCGCTGGAGGGAGACAGCGGGTTAATTTCGTACTCGGGGGCCTCGGGAGCCGTGGAGCCAGGAGAGCTTTGCGTCTGGACGGTCCACCTCCTCACCACGACGACCATTCGACTGAACATCTCCAGTGTCGACTTTGACGGAGGCGACGCGGCCTGCAGCGACAGCTCCCTCCGCGCATTCGCACTCACCAACCTCGTCCAGGGCGACAACATCGAAAGCTACACGTAATCTCACAATCAATCAATCGAATAGTATTAGACTGTGGGTAACAACTAACAACCATTCGAAACTTATTTTGACACGACTTCATTAATAGCGACACTATCGACTTTAAGTCCACAATATTCCACACATCAATTTCATGTAGCAATTCTTACCAAAATTTCAGTTGCTTCAGATTAAAACTACGCCCTTCTATTAACGACGCCTAAATAGCTTTACAATTTTTCATTCAGGCCTTGGATGTTTAACAAAACTAGACTTTGGTATGTTTTACTAGTATTGTGTTAATATAGGATGTCAAGCATTTTCAGAAAGTGAAATCAAAAATCCAAAAACATCAAAGATGGGAACGATGATCATCTTTTAGACATTTACTTCTAGTATATTTATATTAGAGTCTGGGAGATAATGGTACACTTACAAAGTCTAATCTATTAAGCGTAGTAAAAGGACGCGGAAAAATCCAAAAGCAATCGAAATAGCCAAAATCAGTCCACAGTCAAGTCGATTGAGTCGCGATTAATTAAGTTTAAGATTAATCAAAATAAAGTTTCGCTAAATCTTGTAAGTCAATTTAAATCAACTGCAACTATAAAAGATTAGATTAGGCATCTTAATTAAAATCTGAATGAATGAATTAATTAATGGATCATTAATTAATTGGTGCAGGATTTGCGGGGAGAGCGGAGGAGGTGGCGAGAGGATTTTGTATTTGAGTGAGGCTGCGATGGTCGTGACCTTCCGGACGTCCGTCTCGAGTGGACAGGGCGGACGGGGATTCGCGCTCTCGTGGGAAGGAACCAAACACGCGTCCCCCCAACTGAGCCACGCCTCCTCCCTCTCCACCCTCCCCGACGGACTCCTCCGCTACCCGGTTCGGGGCGACTACTCCCCCAACAGCCTCTCCACGTGGCTCGTCACCCTCAACAAGGGCCTTCCCCTTCCCTTCCTCCGCCTCCAACTCCTCTCCCTCGACGTCGAGACCTGCAGCCCCGGCGTCCCTGACCTCAGCTGCTTCTGCGACGCCGCAGTCATCTACCAAATCTCCCCAGAAGGAATCCTCACCGAAATTCGGAGGTTCGAATTTCCAGAATATTCCTCTAGTTCTCAGAGATCCGCAGCTCTCCACTGGTTTCATAATATTTCAGGTTTTGTGGACAACTGGCATTTCCAGTTACTTTGGAGCCAACAAATTTTAACTTCCTCGTGGCTTTCTTTTCGGACTCCGTGGACACGCCGGGCGTCGGTTCGGGACTCGAACTGATTTGGACTTCCTCCGAACTCCCAACGGAGCCGACAACCCTCCCCACGGGACCCACCACCCCAACACCCGACCTCATCTGTCAGTTTCCTCTATTTAATTTATTACTAACACAATTTATAGTTCCTCGCCTCATTTTCAATTCTTTAAATTTCAGCCACAAGTTGCAGTGGAATTTTGGACATTCCTCAGAGCCAAACGGGTCGAATTTCGTACTCGAATGTGCAAATTGCGACGGAGATCGACGAAATCTGCACGTGGACAATTCGGGCGGACGGAAGTCCTAACATAACTTTGGAATTGGACTTCTAATCGAGCG
>JAQGAD010002406.1:0-13621 GCA_034696625.1 Isotomurus palustris
CAAACGGATCTAAAATCCCTTTGCTGAACACAAAAGGAATAGAACTTATCGCAGATTGCGTTGAAGCTGACGTTAACAGGACTCTTAACCCAGACCGTTATGACCTGTCCGGAATTCACAGTTGGGGACACTATTTAATCAGTGTTCTGAATGAGACTGGGGTACGTAAAGTTTGTATATTTCTGACAATGTTGAGCAATAATAAACTATAACACGATGATTTTGAAATATTTGAAAGCAGTATGGAATCATGACATCAGGTTCTCTAGCAGTTCGAGATCCGGTTTTCTATCGGTGGCATTCTTACATTGATGATGTGTTCCAAAGAAACAAAGTGATGCTAACTCCGTACACACCGACTAACGTGAGAATCAGAAAATCAGAACCATATTGTTACGCAATGTTGGAAAGAATTGTAGTGTAAACCTGTGAATTGAAAATTGAAGGGCGAGCTTCCATTGAGTTGGCCAGGAGTGTCTGTCACCAACGTGAAAGTGTTGAGAGAGTCTTCAACAACTACTGACGAGTTCCACACTTCTTTCTCCAACTGGAATGTGTCACTTCCTATTACTCCGGAGGTGGAGGTTGTTGACGGATTCATTGACTATTGCATCAAGAGGCTCGGGCACGAGCCATTTGAATACGAAATATCTATTGTAAGTGATATTTTAGAAGTGTTATGGAGGAAGGTTCGCTTAACTCCTAATTGATTGCGTAGGAAAGAGGAGCGTCAGTTTTGACAAAAGAAGCTACAGTCCGAATATTCATGGCTCCAAGATTTGATGAGGATGGACGAAGATTTTCTATGAATGAACAACGGACCCTTTTCTTTGCGATGGACCGTTTTCAAGTGGATTGTAGGTTTTAAGTTTAGAAAAATTAAGGGTCGTTTGTAAATAAATTAATATGAATTGTTTATCAGTGGACGTTGGAATGAATGTCATCACTCGGAAGTCTTCAGAATCGTCTGTTAGTCTTCAGTGGAGCTTTGAAGATCCGGAATCGATTCCACCAACCGCGGAACTGCCCACATGTGGGTGTGGTTGGCCCCAAAATTTGTTGGTTCCATCAGGTCGAGTGGGAGAAGGAATGGCGTTTGATTTGTTCGTGATGGTCACTGATGGACAAATTGACACTCCTGAGGACTCGGAGCCAGAAGATCCGGTGTGCACGTCTTCCCACATTTTGTGTGGAAGTTGGGGAAGAAAGTATCCCGATACTCGTCCAATGGGATATCCATTCGACAGGGAACCCTTCAGCATCTACTTTCCCGACGGAGACTCCAGAATGGTTGCTGATCTCGACGAGTTCACTCAGTTTGTTCCCAACGCGAAAGCTACTCAGGTTAATCCCCTCATTTAAATCTTACACAAAGAGGTAATACTTTAATTTATGTTTCTTTGTGTTGCAGGTAAAAATAATCCATGACGAATGAAGGAAGCTGATCGATTGAGTAATTACATCGAAATATGATGCTATGTGTTTTCAATTTGTAAAGTAAATCTTTTAAAACGATTTAAACCGTACATTTGAGTTATATTTTTCGAATTAAATTAATTTAAAAAAGGCCGTCAGAATCGAAAAAAGCAAACAATGACGCTCACAAAACAAACACTTGAAGATAGCTGAAAACAAACCACTCCAGATATCACCCCTTGAAACATTTTAAACTGTGATATTATTATAAATGTACACACTACAAAGCTATGTCAAGTAGCAGCTATGTTATAATAATCTTAGGCAAGGGAACGCATATACGTTCTTGGAGAGACTGAAACTTCTTATTTGGAGGTAAGAAGGAAGGTTGTGTGTGTGGCGTGACTACTGTAGAAGTCTGAGATGTCTCCGTCTTATCCACGATAAGCAAATAAGGGTCACGAAGCTGCGTAGTTCGTATTAAGCATTTAACTGGGCCCAGCCCTGGTTATTCTTTACACTTTACACTGCAACTTCCTCTCTCGAATTGTAAGGAGAGTCAATTATCAACTATCCTGATTTGTTCGAGAGTGTGTGAATAAAGTGACCTTATCATCATCATCATTATGATGCAATGTGATGCAGCGGAAGCTTAGGCTGATGCGGCTGATCTCATTATTCCCCAAAGCTTTCTTCTTCCCCTAAGTCTCTCTTTCTCCTGTCTCCAGACAGTTGTGTAAATGTCTCTGTACTCTGGATTACGTCACTTAATCCTCTTGATAACCTTCCCCCACATGTCTCTGGGATATCCATTTAAGATACTCGAGTTTCCGGTACGGATGATATTTAGAGACAGTATTGATTAATGTTGATATTACGTCCTTCAAACGGAATCAAGGAAGAAAGTGCGAAATGCCAAGATGAGTGTAAGTTTGAAAAAATGATAATTAATTATTTTGTGTAGGGAGCACCTCATTCTTCTGCGAGATTCGTACTATTCTGCGTTAGCTGTGCAGATTTCAAGTTCATGACATCATGACACATATGTCACCTTCAGGTGTGAACCTTTTTATAGATTGACAAATTGTGATGACTCCTGAAATAGCACTTGAACTTATCTGTCAGAAAATCTCTTGATTGTCATGAATGTGATTACTCAATACTCCGTTATTACGAGTTGCATAATTGCATAAATCCTGATTGTCCAAGTCAACTGGGATTGTGATCAGCGATAAAAACTTGAGGCTCTGCGGCTAAGCATCGTTATTTTAACATTAGCAGTTGTTTGTAATTGTAAATTGAGACACAGTCAACTCAGCAATGAAATTCAAAGTGGGATACGCCATTCTACTGTCCCTGTGGGTTAGTGCAATCTCTGGGGATATTTCAGGAGAACACAAAGGTGGTTGATATTGAAGTCTTAAATAAAATGCATTTATCCAGACGCAACAGTCCTTGGCTTTACAATTAACTTGCTATGTTTTCAGCACTTGGAGAAACTTTGTTGAGAATCCTCGACAAGTCGAAATGGGTCAATTCAAAAATGCCTTCGCCACAATTGGAAACTTTTACAGATGACATCGAACTGCTTGAAAGACTATGTTCATGTTCTCCTGATGATTTGTTTATGGATATGCATCCTCCACACATGCAAGCGTCTATGGCACTTACCAATTTACTGCGTGGTGAGTGGTGAGAAACCTTACGATACAGCAAAGGTTCCGTGTTCTCCGTATTTGTAGCCAGGAATTTAATGTAACAGGTAAAAAAGACTCTGCGGAGATGCTCGAGTTCGCAGAACTTCTACGAGACGATATTCGAATTAACAAGAGTCTTTGGTTGCGTGCACTTCTGACTGTTGCTCAAGAACGGAGGGATCTGGTAGCGTTGCCCAAACCGAATCCTTTGGCCTTGACTCCCGAAAACTTTCTTCCCAAGGAAAGCTACGAACTCGCAATTCGTCAGGGAAAGCTCGCACCTCATTTGAGAGTTAGTTGAATCCTTTTTAAATGTGTGACAGCGCGTACTCGATTACTAAATTGAATGACGAGATTATCATTCTTCATGCATACGTTTTTAAAAGTGTGTTCTTATTGTAGGTATGTGTGCCAGTGGATGGAAGTTTAACATCAACAGACAACGGAATTGAACATGTCCTGTGGTACTTCCGAGAGGATTTACTCGTGAATTTCCAACATTTGTTTTGGCATTTGTCATTCTCAGTATATCCAGTGGAAGGGAAGACTTTTGACAGAAAAGGAGAACTCTTCTATTACTTTCATCACGAACTTTTAGCCAGGTTTGCTTCACGAATAAGATTAATTAAAGATTTGAGACGCAAGTCCCTGTCTCTGATATTACGACAGGTACAACGCAGAAAGGCTTAGTAAGAACTTGCCAAGAGTGAAACCTTTTCCTTTTGAAGAAGGGGCGATAATCGAAGAAGGTTACTTTCATCATTTGAGTGAAATGAGTGTTTCTACCCAGTGGGGAAATCGGGATTTTAATACAACTTTTGTGGTAAAACATTTTTCGAAGTCCGTTCCGTAAGTGGAGATAAAAAAATTGAAGTCTCATTTCTATTTGAATTTTTAGAATGCAACCCAGTGGAGTGACTTGGCTGAAGTGCTTATCAGTGACATTGAAGCTGGAGAGCTTATTTCTGTATGAAAAGTGTTCATACTTTTGGAGACTGCTTATGAGCTAATCTGACGTGTAATCCTTATTCGTATTACTAATAGACAAACGGATCAAAGATCTCATTGATGAGCGCAAAAGGAATAGAACTTCTCGGAGATTGTATAGAAGCTGATCAAGCCTTGAATGTTAACCAAGAACGTTATGACCAGTACGGAGTTCACGGAGAGGGACATCAAGCAATCGCTTTACATGTGGACAGTGGGGTATGTTTGCAAAATTACCAAGTTAAATCTGGCACTTTAAAAACACACTAAGACACCACAATTTTGAAATATTTGAAAGCAGTTTGGACTCTTGGTATCCGTTCCGCTTTCTCTTAGAGATCCGGTTTTCTATCGGTGGCATTCTTACCTCGAGGATATTTTCCGTAGACACAAAGTGATGCTAACTCCGTACACACCAACTAATGTGAGGATCAACCATATTAACTATCACAGCGTTGTTTTTTAAAATAATTGTAGAGTAATCTCGAATGAAAATTGAAGGGCGAGCTTCCGTTGAGTTGGCCAGGAGTGTCTGTGACCAACGTGAAAGTGTTGAGGGAGTCTTCAACAACAACTGACGAGTTCCACACTTCTTTCTCCAACTGGAATGTGTCACTTCCTATTACTCCGGAGGTGGAGGTTGTTGACGGTTTCATTGACTATTGCATCAAGAGGCTCGGGCATGAGCCATTTGAATACGAAATATCTATTGTAAGTAATATTTTAGAAGTGTTATGGAGAAAAGTTCAATTTAAAACTAAATTTTTGTATAGGAAAGAGGAGCGTCTGTTTTGACAAAAGAAGCAACAGTCCGAATATTCATGGCCCCGAGATTTGATGAGGATGGACGAAGATTTTCTATGAATGAACAACGGACCCTTTTCTTTGCGATGGACCGTTTTCAAGTGGATTGTAGGTTTTAAGTTTAAATAGAAAATTAAAGGTAGTTTTTAAATGATAATATTAACATTAAAACAAATTGGCTCATTAGTGGATGTTGGAATGAATGTCATCACTCGGAAGTCTTCAGACTCATCTGTAAGTTTGCAATGGAGCTTTGAAGATCCGGAGTCGATTCCACCGAGCGAGGAACTGCCCACCTGTGGGTGTGGTTGGCCCCAACATATGTTGGTTCCATCAGGTCGAGTGGGAGAAGGCATGGCGTTTGATTTATTCGTGATGGTCACCGATGGACAGATTGACACTCCTGAGGAGTCTCAACCAGAAGATCCGGTGTGCACGTCTGCCCACATTTTGTGCGGAGGTTGGGAAGGAAAGTATCCCGATACTCGTCCAATGGGATATCCCTTCGACAGGGAACCCTTCAGCATCTACTTTCCCGATGGGGACTCCAGAATGGTTGCTGATCTCGACGAGTTTACTCAGTTTGTTCCCAACGCGAAAGCTACTCAGGTTAACCTCCTTCATTCTAAATCTCACAGTAGGAAGAAATGAGTTAATTAATTAAGTTGTGTTAATTTGTGTTGTAGGTAACAATAATCCACGACGAATAACGGAAGCTGATGAATAAATACACATTATTATTTATTATGCATATGTTATCTAAGCTTTTTCTTTGTTAAATTAAATCTTTAGCTAGTATAATAAAGATCGTAAATCGTGGGAGTTTAAATTTGATTGCCTAAAATTGAATTTTACAAATGAGAGCAGAGCATTATAAAAATCATACAATGACACTCACAAAATTTATCAAGTTCATGACACATGTGTCACCTTCGGGTTTGAGCCTTTTTATAAATTGAAAAATTATGATGACTGTTGAAATAGCACTTGAACTTATCTAACTTACAATCCCTTGATGGTCATGAGCGCGATTACTCAACACTCAGTCATTAATAGTTACACACATACTGATATTAATACTCCAAGTGAAGTAGGATTGTGATAAACGATAAAGGCCTGGGGTTGTGCAGTTAAGCAGTGTATGAGTATTGTTAGTATGCAATTAGCAGTTCAACAGCCAGTTCAGCAATGAACTTCCAATTGAGATACGCCGTTCTTCTGTCCCTCTGGGTTAGTGCAATCTCGGGGAATATTTCGGGAGAACGCAAAGGTGGTTTGATACTGTAGTCTTAAATAAATTACATTTACGCATACGCACCCGTTCTTTCATTTATCAAGTCTATCATCAACTTGCAATGTTTTCAGCACTTGGAGAAAGTTTCTTGAGAATCCTCGACAGGTCGAAATGGCACAATTCAGAAATGTCTTCGCCACAGTTGGAAACTTTTACAGATGACATCGAACTGCTTGAAAGACTATGTTCTCCTGATGATTTGTTTATGGATATGCATCCTCCACACATGCAAGCGTCTATGGCACTTACCAATTTACTGCGTGGTGAGAAACCATACGAATTAAAAAGGGTTCCGTGTTCTCCATATATGCAGCCAGGAATTTAATGTAACAGGTAAAAAAGACTCCGCTGAGATGCTCGAGTTCGCAGAACTTCTACGAGACGATGTCCGAATTAACAAGAGTCTTTGGTTGCGTGCACTTCTGACTGTTGCTCAAGAACGGAGGGATCTGGTTGCGTTGCCCAAACCGAATCCTTTGGCCTTGACTCCCGAAAACTTTCTTCCCAAGGAAAGCTACGAACTCGCAATTCGCCAGGGAAAGCTCCCACCTCATTTGAGAGTTAGTTGAATCCTATTTAAATGTGTGACTAGGCATACTCGACTACTCAATTGTATGACGATATGAATATTCTTCATTCATTCGTTTTAAAAGTAACTTCTTATTGTAGGTATGTGTTCCAGTGGATGGCAGTTTAACGTCAATAGACAACGGAATCGAACATGTTCTGTGGTACTTCCGAGAGGATTTACTCGTGAATTTTCAACACTTGTATTGGCATTTGTCATTTCCATTGTACCCAGTGGAAGGGAAGACTTTTGACAGAAAAGGAGAACTCTTCTATTACTTTCATAACCAGGTTTTAGCCAGGTATTCACGAATCAGATTTAAGATTTGAGACACGAATCCCTATCTCTTATATTACAAATAGGTACAACGCAGAAAGGCTGAGTAAGAACTTGCCGAGAGTGAAATCTTTTCCTTTTGAAGAAGGGGCGATTATCGAAGAAGGCTACTTTCATCATTTGAGCGAAATGAGCGTTTCTACCCAATGGGGAAGTCGAGAGTTTAATACAACTTTTGTGGTAAACATTTCTCGAAGTCCGTTCTGTCAGTGGAGATAAAAAATTGAAGTCTTATTTCAATTTTGAAACTTTAGAATGCAACCGAGTTGACTGATCTGGCTGATCTGATTTTCAGTGACATTGATGCTGGAGAGCTTATTTCGGTACGAAAAGTTTTCGTTCTTGTGAAGATTGCTTTTGAGATAATCAAAGCGTAATCATTATTTGGGCTTTCAGACAAACGGATCAAGGATCTCATTGATGAGCGCAAAAGGAATAGAACTTCTTGCAGATTGTGTTGAAGCTGCACTAGACTTGAGTGTTAACCCGGAACGTTATCACCAGTACGGAGTTCATGGAGAGGGACATCAATTAATCTCTTTACATGTGGACAGTGGGGTATGTTTGCAAAATTACCGAAAGTTAGTTCTGCTAATTGAGAAGTACACTAAATACATGGTCAATGATCATGGAATATTTGTAACCAGTATGGAATCATGGTACACGTTCCCCTTTCACTTCGAGATCCGGTTTTCTATCGGTGGCATTCTTACATTGAGGATTTATTCCGTAGACACAAAGTGATGCTAACTCCGTACACACCAACTAACGTGAGAAACAGAACCATATTATCAAATAGTATTGGAAGAATTGTAATGGAGTAATAAAAAAAATTGAAGGGCGAGCTTCCATTGAGTTGGCCAGGAGTGTCTGTGACCAACGTGAAAGTGTTGAGAGAGTCTTCAACAACAACTGACGAGTTCCACACTTCTTTCTCCAACTGGAATGTGTCACTTCCTATTACTCCTGAGGTGGAGGTTGTTGACGGATTCATTGACTATTGCATCAAGAGGCTTGGGCATGAGCCATTTGAATACGAAATATCTATTGTAAGTGATCGTGGGGAAACATGTTGAAAGGTTCACTTAACTCTGAATTAATTATATAGGAAAGAGCAGCGTCTGTTTTGACAAAAGAAGCAACAGTCCGAATATTCATGGCTCCAAGATTTGATGAGGATGGACGAAGGTTTTCTATGAATGAACAACGGACCCTTTTCTTTGCGATGGACCGTTTTCAAGTGGATTGTAAGTTTTAAGTTTAGAAAAATTAAGGGTTGTTTTTAGATGAAAATATTAACACTAAAACGAATCGTTTCATCAGTGGATGTTGGAGTGAATGTCATCACTAGGAAGTCTTCAGACTCATCTGTAAGCAATCAGTGGAGCTTTGAAGATCCAGAGTCGATTCCACCAACCGATGAACTGCCCACCTGTGGGTGTGGCTGGCCCCAACATATGTTGGTTCCATCAGGTGGAGTGGGAGAAGGAATGGCCTTTGATTTGTTCGTGATGGTCACTGATGGACAGATTGACACTCCTGAGGACTCGGAGCCAGAAGATCCCGTGTGCACGTCTGCCCACATTTTGTGTGGAAGTTGGGGAAGAAAGTATCCCGATACTCGTCCAATGGGATATCCCTTCGATAGGGAACCCTTCAGCATCTACTTTCCCGATGGGGACTCCAGAATGGTCGCTGATCTAGACGAGTTCACTCAGTTTGTTCCCAACGCGAAAGCTACTCAGGTTAATCCCCGGACTTTTTAAATATCAAATAAGGAAGTGGATATAAGTTAATTTGTGTCAATTTGTTTACAGGTAAAAATAATCCACGACGAATGAACCTAGCTATTCGATTGAACAATTTCACACGTGACAATGATATGTGTTTTGACTTTGTAAATTAAATCTTTAAGATCGACTTAAACCGTGTATCGTTTTTTGAATTTTATTTTTCATTTCCCAAAACTAAATTAATAAAAACGCTATCTGAATTTAAAAAATCATACAATGACGCTCCCAAAACAAATACTTGAAAGTAGCTGAAAACAAACTACTCCAGATTGTCTGATGCAATCTCTTAATTTTGAGACTTTATTGTTTCTAATTGTTTAGTTTAGTGACTTTCTCTCTCCAATTCTAGGGAAAGTGATCAAATATGATTTGTTCGAGTATGAAGTTACTTTATCGTATAATCATCATTGTGATGTGGTGTAGCTGATTCAAGTTAGACTGATCTCATCTATCCCTAAGCGTTCTTCCCTTAAGTCTCTTTCTCCTGTCTCCAGACAGTTGTAGAAATGTCTCTGTTCTCTGGATTACCCCACTTTATCCTCTTGATGCCTTCTCCCCACATATGTCTGTGATGCACACAGTGACAGTTAAGATACTCACGTTTCCGGTAAGGGTGTTAATGAGATTTAGAGACGCTCTAGATTATTGATTAATTTAGTTTTGGCATTGGTTCCTTCAAACGGAATCGAGGGAGAAAGATGAGATGAGTGATGTTGGAAACAATGTTCAATTCGTATTATTCTGCGACAGCTTCGTGGACTTCAAATTTATGACATTATGACAAATGGGTCACCTTCAGGTTTAAAAGCCTTTTTATAGATTGAAAAGTTGTGATGAGGTGATGACTGATGAAATAGCACTTGAACTTATCTGTCTGAAAATCTCTTGCTGGTCATGAATGCGATTACTCGGCACTCCGTTATTATGTAGTTACATAAATCATGATACAACAAATGAAGTGAGATTGTGATAAACGATAAAGACCTGGCACTGTGCAACTAATAGCTAAGAATCGTTATTTTATTATTAGCAGTAGTAAACTGAGACACAGTCAGTTCAGCAATGAATTTCAAAGTAAGACACGTAGTTCTACTGTCCCTGTGGGTTATTTCAATCTCTGGGGATATTTTAGAAGAACAGGAAGGTGGTTTGATATATTTAAGTCTTAAATAAATTGCATTTATCCATACGCATCCGTCCTTGCCTTTAGCATCAACGTGCTATGTTTTCAGCCCTTGGAGAAACTTTGTTGAGAATCCTCGACAAGTCGAAATGGGTCAATACAGAAATGTCTTCGTCACAATTGTCCACTTCAAGAGATGACATCGAACTGCTTGAAAGACTTTGTTCTCCTGATGAATTGTTTATGGACATGCATCCTCCACACATGCAAGCCTTGAGAGCGATTACTAATTTACTACGGGGTGAGAAACCATACGATTTAAAAAGGGACCGTATTTGTAGCCAGGAATTTTAATTTAATAGGTAAAAAAGACTCCGCTGAGATGCTCGAGTTCGCAGAACTTCTACGCGACGATGTCCGAATTAACAAGAGTCTTTGGTTGCGAGCCTTTCTGACTGTTGCTCAAGAACGGAGGGATCTGGTAGCGTTGCCCAAACCGAATCCTTTGGCCTTGACTCCCGAAAACTTTCTTCCCAAGGAAAGCTACGAACTCGCAATTCGTCAGGGAAAGCTCCCACCTCATTTGAGAGTTAGTTGAATCCTATTTAAATTTGTGACAAGGCATACTCGACTACTTAATTGTGTGAAGAGATGAACAGTCTCAATTCTTTTATTTTTGAAGTGAGTATATATATGTTCTTTATGTTGTATGCAGGTTTGTGTGCCAGTGGATGGGAGTTTAACGTCAATAGACAACGGAATTGAACATGTCCTGTGGTACTTCCGGGAGGATTTACTCGTGAACTTTCAACATATGTTTTGGCATTTGTCATTCCCAGTTTATGCAATCGAAGGAAAGACTTTTGACAGAAAAGGAGAACTTTTCTATTACTTTCATCACGAGCTTTTAGCCAGGTATGCTTCACGAATCAGTTTGATTATAGCTTTTAGACTCAAGTCCACGGACCTCGGATATTACAACAGGTACAACGCAGAAAGGCTGAGTAAGAACTTGCCGAGAGTGAAATCTCTTCCTTTTGAAGAAGGGGCGATAATCGAAGAAGGCTACTTCCATCATTTGAGTGAAATGAGTGTGTCTACCGAATGGGGAAATCGAGATTTTAATACAACTTTTGAGGTAAAGCATTTCTTGAAGTCCGTTCCGTAAGTGGAGATAAAAAATAAAGTCTCATGTTTTGAAACTTTAGAATGCCACCCTGTTGACTTATTTGGCTGAGCTCCTTTACACTGACATTAAAACTGGCGAGCTTATTTCGGTACAAAAAGTGTTCATATCTGTAGGGACAGCCTTGGAGGTAATCTAACGTGATAGCGTTATTTATGCTGATAGACAAACGGATCGAAGATCTCATTGATGAGCGCAAAAGGAATAGAACTTCTCGGAGATTGTATCGAAGCTTCACATGACTTGTCTGTTAACCCAGAACGTTATGACCTGGACGGAATTCACGGACAGGGACACGATGTACTCTCTTTACATGTGGACAATGGGGTATGTTTTCGAAATTATCAAGTTATTTCTGCTAATGGAGAAATTCACTAAAACACGGCCACCATGGAATATTTGAAAGCAGTATGGAATCATGGCATCTGTTTCGCTTTCACTTCGAGATCCGGTTTTCTATCGGTGGCATTCTTACATTGAGGATTTATTCCGTAGACACAAAGTGATGCTAAATCCGTACACACCAACTAATGTGAGAAACAGAACCATATTAACTATCACAGCGTTGTTTTTTAAAATAATTGTAGAGTAATCTCGAATGAAAATCGAAGGGCGAGTTTCCATTGAGTTGGCCTGGAGTGTCTGTGACCAACGTTAAAGTGCTCAGAGAGTCTTCAACAGCAACTGGCGAGATCCACACTTCTTTCTCCAACTGGAATGTGTCACTTCCTATTACTCCGGAGGTGGAGGTTGTTGACGGATTCATTGACTATTGCATCAAGAGGCTCGGGCATGAGCCATTTGAATACGAAATATCTATTGTAAGTGATATTTTAGACGTGTAATGGAGAAAGGTTTGCTTTTGTATCTTAATTTATCATACAGGAAAGAGGAACGTCTGTTTTGACAAAAGAAGCTACAGTCCGAATATTCATGGCCCCTAGATTTGATGAAGATGGACGAAGATTTTCTATGAATGAACAACGAACCCTTTTCTTTGCGATGGACCGTTTTCAAGTGGATTGTAAGTTTTAAGTTTAGAAAAACTAAGGGTTGCTTTTAAGTAAAACTATTAACACGAATCATCAGTGGATGTTGGAGTGAATGTCATCACTCGGAAGTCTTCAGACTCATCTGTAAGTTTGCAATGGAGCTTTGAAGATCCGGAGTCGATTCCACCAAGCGAGCAACGGCCCACCTGTGGGTGTGGTTGGCCCCAACATATGTTGGTTCCATCAGGTCGAGTGGGAGAAGGAATGGCGTTTGATTTATTCGTGATGGTCACCGATGGACAAATTGACACTCCTGAGGAGTCTCAACCAGAAGATCCCGTGTGTACGTCTGCTCACATTTTGTGCGGAGGTTGGGAAGGAAAGTATCCCGATACTCGTCCAATGGGATATCCCTTTGACAGGGAACCCTTCAGCATCTCCTTTCCCGACGGAGACTCCAGAATGGTTGCGGATCTCGACGAGTACACTCAGTTTGTTCCCAACACGAAAGCTACTCTGGTATAATCCCATCATTTTTAATATCGCACACAGAAGTGCATAAGTGAATGTATGTTAATTTGTGTTGTAGGTAACAATAATTCACGACGAACGAAGGAAGCTAATCGAATGAATAATTACATGGGAATATGTTTTCTGTGTTTTGACCGTGTTTAAATTTTCAAATTAAATATTGAATTCGTACAGCATGGGAATTCGAGTTTCAGCATTACTTTTATTTTTTTAAGGCGAGCCGATCAGAGCATTACAAAAATCATACAATGACACTCTCAAAAAACATTTGAAAGTTGTTGAAAACAAATCACTCTAGATTTTCTGACACAATGCAACTATGTGATATTATACACATTGAAAAGACATGCTAAGTCGCGGCCATGTAAATCTAACATAGTGTTTTACAGTTTTGGCATCAAGGAGTACTTATTCTTTCTTAATGTTTAGTTTACTGCAACTTCCTCTCTCGAATTCTGGGGAGAGTGATCAATTATCGCGATTTGTTCGAGTATGAAGTAACTTTATCGTCATCATCATCATTATGATTCAATGTGATGCAGCGGAAGCAAGTTAGACTGATCTCATCTACCACAAAGCTTTCTTCCCCTAATCCGAACACTTTCTCAGTCTCCAACTCCAGACAGTTGTATGAAAGTCAATGTACTCAGGACTACGTCAATTAATCCTGCTCTTTGATATTTAATACCTTCCTCTACACTTCTGAGATACATACACACACATGATTAAGATATTCGTGTTTCCAGTAAGGGTGTGAATGAGATTTGAAGATACTCCAGATTACTTACAAGGGAACATTCTTTCATGCGCACGAGAGGGATTTTTTCTGATTAAGCGATCCTACAGATCAAGCCTTTGTGAAGACGATGATGCAAACACATTGTGCGATAAAAA
>JAQGAD010002407.1:0-13604 GCA_034696625.1 Isotomurus palustris
ATTTTATAAATACATGGAGGTATCACATGGTATAATATAATATCACATTTTCTAAACTTATAGTAGCAATTCCTTCTTCATAATGACTTTATTAGCCAATACACTTACCTTGGATAATATGCATTTTCCCAAAATAAGTTATTAAAACAAGTTATTAGATTATGGGGCGTTTAGAAGATCCCACAAAATTTAACGCGCCTCTAAAATTATCTATCATATTTCAAACAGATGTGATCGATTAATAAAAGTAAAGTTTGATTAGTTTTAGGAGTTTGTTTCTTGTAAAAAAACCTACTGGAAAGACAGCAATTAAACATCTCAAAAATCCATGTAACACAAACTTAGGTCCTTAAATGCATTAATGTGTTTGACTGAAATTAAATGCTCTAAAGCTTTTTTTCCCAAGTCGTATTGTCAGTAAGGGTGAAATACAGAAACTGAAACACAAACTATTTTTTTGATTATGGATAAAGCAATCACCAACTTATTAAGTGCGTTCAGGTGTCACACAGTTATTTGTTTTTTGGTAGTCTAATTGTAATTCGCATTAACTCATAAACTAGGATTTGGGCTCCTCACATAATATATTGAGTTTCACGATAACATTAAACATCTCAAACCACCCCAGTGAAAACAAACAATTATGATACGATACTCATCTTTCCCATATACACTCACATTCTGACATACACAGTCTATCGCGAGACAACCAATTATCCTTCTTGCAAGATCACTTGCACACAATCACCACAGACTTACAATTGATAAAGCACAATGAAAAATGAACAAGTGGAATCTTAAAGAAAAGGAATTAAATTACACTCGTCTCCACTTTGCAGCCAAAACCTCAATCCTTTCTTCTTCTGTAATCTTATGATTTGTATTTAAGCAATCTCCTTTTTATAATTTTAAAATAAAGCAGAGGAGTCTTTCATATTTATAATAAAGGGTAATTTCGTAATGTTTATTAAAGGGATGGAATGGGACATAAATGACGCAACGATCCCAAACAGTGTAAACCGATACGACTCCTTTCAAGATTGGCCTGACGATCATATCAGACTTGTCTATCGCATTGACTGCGAACCAGGTTGGTGGTTTTTGTAGTGAACGAGTAAAGAGAGTTTTTGTGTGTTAATCTTTGCTGTAATCTCCATCCCCCTCGACAGCACGAAGACACGCTTCAGGTTGGGCGATGAGGAATACAAACAACCACAACGTGCACATCCTCAAGAAGTCTTGTTTGGGTGTGTTGATGTGTTCCCTCAGGTGCAAGTTGAATCCTTCAGGTCAAGAGTTGAGGCTACGTCCCGCGATTTGCGATAAGGCGAGGAAGAAGCAATTGGGGAAGCCGTGTCCCAATCCGAAATGCTCAGGGGGTGGAATTCTCATGTTAATCCCGTGTAAAGGAAACTCGGGATTCCCATGTACGCATTTCTGGAGACACACAGCTAATGCTATTTTCTTTCAGGTCAGTACTTAATCTTTTCTTATCTTGAGTCGTCATTAACCTACTTCATCTTAAGCTTAAGGAGAGAGAGAGAGAAGGAGAAAGAGAGCCAAAAAAGCTTTCTCTTGATTTCTACTTTTAATGGATTGGCATTTACAGGCAAAAGGAATTCATGATCATCCGCAACCAGAAGTTAAGACTAATAACATTGAAGTGAGGAAGACGATTAGTAAACTCACCACTTCCCCTCTGAGAGGAACACACAGGAAGATTAAAAGGGTTAAAAAGGTAAATTGAATTAATTCAAGGATCCCTTTTTAACCATCTACAGTTAATTAATTGACTAATTATTGGTTTATTTTTATAAATTAATTGAAATGATATTTGGCTCTGCAGATAAATTCAAGATCAGGTAAACCCCCAACAACTCACAATCACTCCACCCCCATTCTACCCCCACAACCCCCTCCAATCCTTACGAATTCTCACTTTGCCCCGTACCATCAACATCACCACCACTTACCTTCCGACTCGCCTTCCCACTTGAGTTCCCTCAACAACAATAATAACCACGTGAAGACTCTCCACATTCCTCAGGACTACCCGCAGTCCCACATGAATCCCTTCCACAACGGAGGTCAACAACACAGCCACCCTCACGCAGAGGTTCCAAATGGAGGTCACCACTCTCAGGAATCATTCAGCATCAAACAATCAACGAGTCCTCCTCCTTCTCTCCAATTGCCCCATCAAATGGGATCATCCCAACCGAGTCACCATCCTCACCTTTGTGGGGGTTGTAGTCAGTACTACTGCGTGTGTTATCTGCAGGCACCCCCCGGGGGAGGTCAATACCCTTCTTCTGTCCCCTCTCCCCATGAATACATTGTTCCCACAAATAACAATGGACACGCAGGAGGAGGGTTGAATGGGAGCAGCAGTGAAAGCAACGGTTACCAAAATCAAAATGACCCGAATAATTTATCTGTAGTTTCTTCGAATCTACCGAATTTCCTCATTTCAGCAAGCCAGGAAACTTTCAAACCTTCGGATATTTTTAATTTTGAAGGGTCAACTTCCCCCTACTACCCGCCACCACCCCCGTCTTCCTCCTCCACTCCGTATTACCATCACAATCATCATCCTGGGAATAGTGAAGTGGTACTTAACGGAGAGGGAGGAGTTTTAACCCCTTCCACAACTTCCTCTGTGGGTGGAGCCTCCTCCTACCTGTCTGCACATCAGTTGACCAACACTCACAGTGGGGGAATGGGAATGGGAAATCACCAGAATCAGTATTATGAGTATTATAACACCAGTTGTTGGAATTAATAAATATTTAGTGGAGTTTTTTGGAATTGGACTTTACATTTACATTTAATTACCTAAATTGCGTCATGGCCCTATTCAAAAAGGTAATAGGAAATTGATTACGTATGATCATTTTGAATGGCTGCATTAATTTAATAATTTATTCGTTTGAGCCTTCGATCGGAAATATTTTAATTGCTTTCTTTAGCAAAGGTGTAATTTTATAAGGATATTAAAAAGTAATAATATTATTATTATTAAGGGTAGCTTTTTACTGATTTGGCATATTTCGTACAAAGAAGTTTCCTAAAATATCGATCGTTTGTTCTACTCTCTGCCACACTAAAGGATTGCTGAAGTTTCCCATAGAAGTGGCGAATCCATGACACATGTCTGTGTATCTCCTGTGTCCACAGTTGTCCCCGAATTTCTCTTGGAGTACTTCGTAGAATGGAAGCTGCAAAGTAAATAAAGTAAAAGCTGATTGTGATTTGTGATTGATAAATTATTAATTAATGCGAGTAAAGGTATTCCATACCATATCTGGGTCATCCAAGCAAGGAAACAAATACATCGGAGCTTGCACTTCAGTTATCATCTCAAGAGTAACTGAAGAAGGATGAACGAGACCAGCAGCTTTTATCTCACTGCCCATTTGACTTGACGCTAAAGTGGAAATCTTTCCTCCCCAGCAGAAACCAAATATTCCAATCTCACTGATATTTTGTGTGCCTTTGTAGTAATCGAGAATATTTCTGATGTCGTATTGAGCTATGGTATCCCAATTGGCAACCCTTTCATTCCATTCTGCATATTCTTCTGGCCTGTTAATTAATTAATTTTAGTTGATTTATACAAGATGGGGAATTAAAGTAAAATTCTCAGGTGACTTACACAGGTGGCCATTTGGTGTGATCCCATGGCTCTCCTCGGTAGAAGTCAGGAACAATGATACGAAATCCATAAGTCTCTGCAAGCAGGTCAGCAAAGAGTCTTGTGTTAGCTGTGTCTCCAAATATGTCATAGACAGCGATAAGAAGACGTTTTGGTGTAGCGTCAGATGTTTCATAAATAGATAGATTTCCTAACTGAATGTCTCCACCATGAGGAAGATAGTCTATTTCCTGTTTAATGATGGGACACTGTTCTTGTTTGTTGGAATGGAGGTGTGGATCATGGCACTCTCCACTGTTCAAAATTAAAATTACAAATACGCCCAGTAAAATTAAAGTGGTTGGTGAAATAATGTGTGAATGTCCCATGGCTCCTGTGGATCTTGGCAACTGCACTTTAAAATAAATGACCGAAGATTCAGTGACCTACTGTGGTAGATTTTACACAATCAACTTATTTTATATACATCTGATATCTTCGCGTAACAAACAATTGAGTTTGCATTTGACAAATTTGGAGCAAGCAGACGGCGCCGCAAAAGTCCAGTCCGATAAAACCCGATAGCATTATTTGTTCTGTATCTTTTAATGAGGTTGCAAAGATTAAGATACACGTTGAGCTACCAACATGCTTGGCATTATTATATTTACTTTACCACCACTTATGATTAAAGAGTTGGGATTAGGAGTCTACGAGTGCGTAAAAAATCACGCTTCAATCACATAATAAATATTTGCTGTGTCACAAAGTAGTACAACTGGAGTCCCGTTTAATTGAAGAGGATATCGCACTATGCTGGACAAGAAGGATTGATTCGCCCCAGCTGGAGGTTTGTTGTGCTGGAAGGCCGGGAAAAAGATTATCACAACAATTTCGAGTTGCGTCTTTCGTGTACACTTCTTGTCTGTTTATTTCCTGTTGTGATAAAACGTAGGTACTAGAAATTATAATCAAGTTACTAAATATTTTTAAAGTACTTAGAGTACAAAAACAAATAACTTTGATTATTTAATTAGTAGGAAGTTAGTGAGAACTAGTGAGAAGTTCCGATCATGGATGGAAGTTCGTGTAAAACTGTGTTAAAAGCACATTCCCCACAGTCAACTCAGGAAGTTGAACTGAATTGGACTATAGAGAATTTAAGAGCTCTACTGGTAATCGCCGATCAAATGGTAGTTGAAGGGGATGAGGACTTTCCAAACCTAATCAGCTTGTGCAAATTCAAGGAAGTTAGCGATTCTTCAGCTCCTCTGGTAAACATTAAAAATAAACCTGTAGAGATGAGCATGACTTTGATAATCTGCTGTATTTTAATTTTAACGTAGCAGTAATTAAGGTAATTCATGTTAACTAAATTTAAATTCTACTTAAGTCTATCTTTTTTAAAGGGAGATCCGTTGGAATTCGAAGTCTCAATGCGGAAATATGTTGACAACTACAATAACGTCAGATTCTTCCTGAATCTTGTTGACGTGGAGAAATTTCCATTGCCAACTCTCTGGATAACATTGACGTACTCGATTATGAGTGGAAGAGTAGAAAAGAGTATGCAATCGTCAAATTAAAATCAAATAATTGCCAAGGAGATTTTGATTGCAATAAATGATTTTGAATTTCAGATGAAACGACGACGTTTGATTTGAAGCTTCATCAATCCCAGCGAACAAATTATTTTCTTCACTTGTATATTGGCGACGTGCACAAGTATCTGGACAGTAAAGGTTCCTTTAATATAAACCTTAAACTTGTATACTTACGCTGTTCACAAACGAAACCTGCAGTTGGTTTAAGAATCGCTGACAACGATTTGAATGATAACGTTGTGAAACTTGTTAGAGATTTTGAAAAGCTTTTAGCAGACAATGACTTGGCTGACATTGAAGTGATAGTAAAAGGGCAAGAAGGAGAGAGGTCTTTGAAGTGTCATAAGACAATACTCGGAGGTAAAAAATTGATTAATAAATATTATTTAGGACTGAACGATCTATATTGTAATTGATTAAAAAATTTATTAAAATAATTACAGCAAGGAGTCCAGTTTTCTGTACAATGTTCAACAGTGATTTGAAGGAGGGTCGGGAGAAAGTTGTGGTCGTGGAGGATATTTCTTTTGAAGCAATGGAGCATTTCATTCATTTCGTTTACTGCGGTCGTTTCAAGAAGGAGGAAGGCGAACAATCTGGAAGTGATAATAATCCAAGCTGGGTTGCTTTTCTACCTGAACTTATCTACGCAGCTGAAAAGGTATTTTCATAAATGTTAGGACATCGATTCAAGAAGGAAATATTAGTTATACTTAAATATATTATCATGTTTTTTAGTATGATGTTCAGGACCTTAAAGCATTCTGCGATGCCAACTTGAGTCGCACTTTCACTCCAGAAAATTCACTAGAAATGGGACTACTAATTAAACAATTCAGATTGATTACCTCACGGCCCAAGTGGATAAACTTTGTAAACAAGTCAGATTTTAATTAAACTGAAACAAAATATAACGCGTAATGATTCAAATATATTCTGAATGTAATTTGAATTTAAGGAATCCCTGAATTTCATTTGAAGTCAGGATGACTGATGATATTCTTAGTGATGTTGAGATGCTAAGAGTATTGGCAACTATAAAACTCAACGCGCTTAGTTAATTGCAGTAAAAAGAGTTGTTTTTATAAGCGGGATTTAATTCCGAGTACTCAGACTGTTCTATACTATTACGAAATACTGCTTTTAAGTTTATATATAGTTGTAATTGTTCTAAAAATGTGTCATAGGGATAGCCATAGGCGTAGAATAGTTTATTTGCGTCTCAGATGTTAGAAAATGGTGTGTACTTTGTAATAGGGTTGAGTATTTTAAGTTTACTTTTATACGAACCAAGTGGCAATACTGAATACTAAATATGGATTGAATTACATTAGACTAGTGAACCGAAGTACTATTTTTATTCATAATTCTAAAGTTGATTATTTTTATTTGTATTTTCTACGGGATCTAACTCTGAAATTAATTGTATAAGAATCAACTGTTATCTGTTACTTGAATACACGCGACAATCGCTGTGAGTATTAACTATGATATATCACAGGTACTAACTAAATAGTAGGCAACTGTTTTGACAATTCTGTGTAAGATTAAATGTGAGTTATTATTTCGAAACTATCAAGCTGCGCACGTATAATTACTGAAGCTACATTGCTAGAGTTACGTCTATCGTATCAGACACACTAAACCAGCAATTAGTGGCCCAATCCTTGTCTAGAATGTGAAACTTATAGTCGTTGTATCCCTTATATAGTTTTAAGGCTGCAGACTTTTAAGACGAGTCTTCACAACTTTTTGCTGCTTCGTACCATTTTCATACTTCCACTTGTGAAGCATATCCTGTGAGTTGATATACATCGAAAACACAATAGGTAGAAGAATTTTCAATATTAAAACAATTCTTATGTTAATAAATCCACAGATGAAATTTATACCCATTCTGAGCGCTTCAAGTTAACCATTGTAATAAATATAGAAAAATCTTTATACCGATCAATGTACCAAATACCATTGGATTTATGACATTGAGACAATACTTCGTAATGTCTGTTTATTAGCAGAATTACGTTTTTTAGGAGAACGAGGTTTATGCAAGCCATGAAGAGAATCACTATGAGCATTCTCGCGCATTCGTAAGCGATCATGGTATGAATTATGAATCGTAGTATGACAGAAGATATTTTAAGTGTTACAGAAGATCTTATCCAATCCGGGAACATAAAAAAGATGTTCAACAAACTTTTGACAAGCGACTTTTGAAATTTGAGCAATGCATTCATGATGATTCCCAAGTCCTCTGCTAGTAGAGGCATGCATATTGTAAAACAACATCCTCCGAAGTAAGAAACGAAAACTACAAGCCTGGTGATCACAACTCGTGACATTCGGAAGATTGAGAGTTTTAAAATAAAGAGGATGATTTCGGGAATAATAGATTGGGAACGCGAGATCAATCAAAAAATGTATACCCCAGAGTATTCCAATGAAAAGTGTGAACCCGATAAACCATAAAAATTGTTTTCGTGAAAGTGAATCTGTCTTCTTGTTGTAAATTACTTGATGGCAATTTATGTCGCAGGACGCATATTCCCTGAGCTATCAAATTCCTTTGCTTAAGTGATTGGCAATTAAAAGTATCGATCTAAGTGTAATATAAAGTGAGTAATGACAAGCGCATAAGCAAAGCCAAAGATCCAAAGCTGCCTATCTGCAAAGAAGAAGAATGACAATTGAAGAATTTATTAAGACAACAGGAGCACACATTTGTAGCACGAAGTCTAATTGCATCAGACACATCAATATATAGAGAAAAATATTGACCCATTGTCAGTGAACTGTGAACTGTCAGAGTGTGGAATTTATACGATGGTTGAAACTATTATCAAAATGGTATGGGTAAGGAGTAAACTACTGATGAGATGTTACTGTTGGCAGACAAACAAAACTGCCTGACTAAAATTTGTATTGTAAGAGATCCGATTACAGAGAAATATGATAATGCGGCGATAGAGATTAAGAAAGCAGAAATTACTAGCAGGGTCGTGAAGTTTGATTGATCAGGATAGAAAAAGCAATTTGCATAACTTTTATGGAGTTGGTGGGGTGGAGGATATGCAGAGAAGAAATAGGCACGATGTTTGGTATATTGAATACATTGAGATAAGGTTATATTCCATCACCGTATTTATTATTATAGATGCCCCGGGATAAAAGTAACCTTTATAGTGCTCCATTCTTTTATGCCAGTATGCAAAATTCTAAACTTCCGAGAATTAAGTCCCCATGGGACATTAATCTTTTCACGGATATTTTTTACCGTTTTACTACTTTAATTATCAGTATTCGACGACGAGTAACATAGCAGGATTTTGCACTATTACATTGCGGCAAATGCACAAATACCTAAAATTGTCATCACATTTTTACATTCTCACACGAAATATGAACCAGAATACGAAATTGAATATGCACGACTTTCTTCTTGCACCATTATATTACGTACCTGCTGCATCGCCTGCAACTTAAGTTATTTGTGTTTGTAAATGTTGCAGATTCAATTGCAACAAAAATGATCCGAAAGTACGAAAATTATTGTCTGAAAAAGTGGTTTACGCTTTGAAATTTAGATTAAATCCTTGTCAATATTAGGAGCAGTACAATTGAAAATGTAAGTATTCCCTTTGTAAATTTCCCCCTGAATAATGCTTTAGTGACTAAAGTGACTAAAAAGGTCTCGGAATAATAAAGCTCCATGTTACAACGGGAAATACGGTGGTTAGTTTTCTTTAAGGCAAGAAAATAGGAGTCCTAGTCATCATCCATTAAGAAGTTTGTATCATCACAGGCAGTAGTGGGCAAATGACAGTTACTTTAGTGTTTGACATACGAGAATGCATTTGTAATGTTTGGCTATGTCGAGAGCACACCACTGTCACTGCTGCTTGGCCCAGTTAACTACTCGACTTTCCCTGTTTTGTTTTTACTAGAAATCGAATATTTTTGTCAAAAGTATTTCTGGCACAATTTCCTTCCAATTTTAGTATTTTATAATTTTGAAACCCACACTCTAACACTGCGCACTGTGTACATTACCAAATTAAAGGGCCTCCTTTGCCACCTTATTCTTATCAGCGACCTTCGCATCTTCAACGATATGGCGACGGGGAAGATAAAACTAGCAACTTTACAGTGAGTAGGGTAGAATTCGATTCCGTTTTACTTTTTATGGTTTTTGAAAACCTCTAATTCTGCAGAAACGAAAAATGAGTGGCACAAAATTGTTTTGTAGGCTCAGCCTTTTGGAAGCACGAAGCAACATTTTTTCGTCGGAAATGCTTGAGCTTTGGTCCGTCAACCTCTCAGGAATAGTCTGCGCTCATGTGGGAATCATAAAATCTGCAATGAAAGGTAGCTGTAGCAATGCGTCTACCGAAGTTCAATTACAATCGCCAGAATGCAGAGGACAAGTTTGTTTTGGTTTTGATGCTTGTAAAACTACATCACTCAAGTGGAATATGAAAGTCGGTATGTATAATCCACAAAAACTGGTTTGCTCCAAGTGCATATAATTAAAATTTATTGGGAATTTTCATTTCTTTCAGAAAACGTAGCCGTATGTCGAGTTGGAAAAGAATTCCCGATATCGGGAATTATAAATTCTCTTTTGCAACGTCTCCAGATGCTTGGCTATCGCTTGAAAGCTCATAGTGAAGCTTCACGAAAGGATCACCTACATGCAACGTGGACATTTGAACTCACGGAGATCACTGATATCAATTGGTCTGCAATTTATTATAGCACTGCTTAATTGTGAGCTACTCTGTGCAAACACATGGAAAACAAATTCAAAAATGATCTATTGCTTGATTCTGGATTTGCTCCTAACTAATTTCGTATAAGCTGAAATTCGACTTGTAATTATCTCCAGTATACTAGGTAATATTCTTGTGTAGTTTTTCTTATTAGATTCATGAAGTTATCCGTATTTGTACGCCTTTTGTCTTAATAATCCCAATTGATTTTGTCATTTAATTTCTGTATCTTGCATCCATCTAAAGTTTCAGAACCACGAACATACTTAATTGTCTTTTTGTTAGGAGTTGTCGGTCCCCTTTAATCCTTTTTGTGTTTAATGGAGAAGGTGAATCCGTGTCCAATTAAAAAAAGCAGGAAGTTTGCTTTTCAGGCCAGCAGCATTTAGAATGCGTAATAATTTATTGACAACCTTATGGTCAACGCATGTTTCCAAGCCTCAAAGTTTCCAATAAATTTCAAAAAATTGACTTCAAACGTTCAAACACAATATGTGTTTGGTGTATCATCTGGGTATCGTAAAAGGAAATTATACAGCTAGGAATTTACAGATCGACGATTATGTGCTTCTTGTATAAACATATTGTATTTCGGTGAAAGAATTGGAGTTTTCTTATTTACATGGTGGGTTATATATCATGCTATAAACCTTTAAAGTTACTTTTACTGAAACTCAAAAAAGCTCCCAGACTTGTGTAATAGATTCAACATTGAAAGTACAATTAGCAGTGTTTCAGTTTGTAGACTTAATTATACTGTATTGATTAGTGTTAATGCTGTAAATGTTTAGTATTAAATAATGTGAGCATTTCAGGAGTCCATGAAGAATAATCTACCTTATTTACTCTGCAGCGGCTGCAACTATTCATAAGATGCTGCTAGAAAATGACGTGGTGATTTTGTTGAAGGAAATGCGTTCTAAGGTGCCATATAGGGCCAAAGGGAAGCCGAGGAATTCACCTGGTCTAAAATTATCTGAGATTGGTATGTCTTCTGCTCCTGCATAATAAATTCTTGCATTCAATCTAAACGCAATTGGGAATTATTTCTATGTGTTTCTACACCGTGTATTCCTGTAATTGGTTTGATTCGAAAAGAGCAAACGAACTTTGGAAGTCGACGGTTCAGCGGAACTTCTTGTAAGTTTGTAGCCACTACGAGATGGACAGAGGACATTGGAGTGGCGTGTGAGAAGGAAAGGATTTGTTACTTACTCGTATATGAGATGTTGTAGCCCTGACCTAAGTGACGCTTTTTATTAAGCGATGTCGAATGTGAAAGGTCAAAATCAGAGCTGAGTTAGGAGATAGTGCAAGACACAGTAATATCAATGATATGAGCTGAAGACTGAAAGTTAATTGTTTTGAAAGAACTGCTGTTGGTTGATTATCTCATACAAATTTCTACGGTAAATTTCTCACTGCTTGATTTTCCTGACATTGATTATCTTATCTGATGAGTGACTAGGTAACCTAATAGGGGATTTAATAATCATTTTCTCAGGTTAATCTTCCTTTCGCTGCAATATTATGTATATTACTGCTCACATTTTCCCCAGACTTACGCTCAATTTGCCAAGCATTGTCAAAGAATTTTCTTTTCTTTTTAATACTTTTAGCTCTGGATTACAATGTTTAAGTCGTTGACAAAACCGTAAATAACAGAAGTTTAATGCCAAAATCGATCGTAAGGTGTTCGTCATTAAATTCTTGTCATTGGGACTTCACCTTCGCAGGCCCTTGATTAACACTGGAACAACCTGGTAATCCGCTTATTACAATGATCCTCAGTGCAGTCAGAATCCAAGCGGTAAAAATAAATCAACAGTAGTCGTTTCACGTCACTATAAATGTTTCAAGTAAGTAAGAAAGTACATGTCATGTTCTCATTTAAAGATGTACGAAGCACGAATAATCTGGGCTAAAGTATGCTTCGTAAGAATGCTGTCAACCTTAAAATTCTAAAAGGCTCATTTGTGTAAAATTAAATCTAGCTGAAGTTGGAAAAACAATCTCACAGTACTATAGTAAATTTATTGAATTTTTAATCGATTAAAAATATTACTGGTGAAAACCATTTCGATATTAATTTCCAATTTGAAAGAAATCAAACGAACTAAAAAACAACTTTCAACAACTTAAGAAATGCGATTCATATTAAATTAGTATCCAAATTCAATCAAATTGAGTTGAATATTCTAGCATAATTTCCATACAAAGGGGAATATTCTGTACGTCTTAACTTTAAAATTCAAAAACAAGATTGATTTCCCTCAAATTTAAATGCTCTAAGCGGTGTAAGCTATGTATGATTGTTTCTAACTCTTAAAACTTATCATCTGCTTCTCAGTGCGAAGCTCATCAACTGATATAGTTAACGACAAACATATTGTTAGTCGTTATTTTTAATATTTAAAGCTTTATAGCAAATCAAGGTTGAAATATATAGTTGTAGTAGTTTTATCGGTTCTTTGACAATAATGCAAAAATTGCAGAGGAATAGGCAATGTTTAATCACAAAGTGTATTCAATCTGAAGATAGTTATATGAACCCATAATGACCTGTGAATATGTTTTAATTCCTGTACATTCGTCTCAAACAATGAAGTTTAAGAGCATCAAGTCTTATCGAGCATTTTCAAGAAATGTGCCAATAAAAATGGGGTACCCGGACACTTAATCCCTCACAAAACATCCCCCCACACTTCATCCCCCACAGTACATCCCCGCACAATACATCCCCTCACATCTAATCCCCCCACAGTTAATCCCCGTCACAAAACATCCCGACACATTTAATCCCCGTCGCAATTTAATCTAAACAATTCGCCCCTGTCACTCATAACTAGTAATAAGACTGAATGTTTAGTCAACTAAAATTAGTTTGCGAGTATATTTTTCCTGCATATTTAATAACAAGTTCCTGGAGAATTAAGAAGAGTGTGATTGTTAGGAGCTCGGAAGCGTTGACTTTTGCATACAGTGATATGGCTGGCTTCGAATTTCACACATGTTTGCTATAAGATTTCTGCTAAGTTCCTGCATTTTTTTTACTAATAGATTAATCTTTCTTTAGATTGGACTTATTGTTAGATTGGTCTTAATGTCAGTTATACTGCTACTACTGTCAGTTAGGTCAAAATTCCAAATTTTAATAAATTAAGTTATATTTTCTTGTGAGCAGACTTGAAATAATTGCTCCGAAAGCCAGAAATAAGGTGGGAACGTTCATTTTTACTATCCAAATATTCTGTTCCGTCCTGAAATTTGCTGATGGACAACTTCAACTGAAGGGTAAATTAATTGGTCTTTGAGATAAATGATTTAGCAATCACAAGGCTATTGTGTAACTGAGTATTGAAGCCCGTAAAACTCAACACCAAGACCGTTAGGTAAATCGGGTTAACACTGTGTGGTATTTTGGTCGGAGCCTGTGAACTCAACCTAAATCAGAAAAGATAAAGTTATATTTGCTTTAATCCTGTAGTAATAATATGGATTATAATTGTACAGACCAAAGTCTGTAAGCTGATAGTGCTGTTTTGTTGACGTATTCATCCCAACATCTGCACAAATTGAATTGTTGTATAAATCGAC
>JAQGAD010002408.1:0-13603 GCA_034696625.1 Isotomurus palustris
ACTGAAAGAGTTACAGAATTTTATCAGTGATACACATGGCATTTTTCGTTCTTTATTTTGGTGGACAACAGAAACAGCAGCATTCAGTTCAGTATTTGCAACTACGACGAGCAGAATATTTACGTTCAGCTCGACCAATGTTAATTTGGCATATTAAATTAATGAGGAAGTAGTGGCCTTCTATATTTACATCAGTGCTTGTTGGTTTGGTGTCATTATCAAACTACGACTGTACAACTGAAAGCACTTGAAAATGTGTGTTGTATGTGAAGTGAGATGAACTCTCGTTAAGGTTTATATTAGTTCGCAAACAAACTAATAATTACTACTCTAGTTTTAGCTGCAATCAACAATACAAAAGATTTACTGTGAAAAGTAGTTCATGGTGAATTCATTTGACTTGGTGTGGTCGTAGTCCATGGCTAATCCATTATGCATCTGCATGGAGAACATTTACTAGAAAGTTTCTTCTGTACTTCGTAGATTACTACCAGCAGTATATTTTAATACAAGAGGTCACGAGATAGTAAGCTACTGTATAGTGAATATTTTGTGAATATTTAACTACAAATTAAATTCTTAATTAATTCTTAATATTTGTTTCAGGTCCGAACCACGCGACTAATAGAAAGAAGGAACTGTACACGTAAAACAGAATGTTCTCTTCAATCACCACTTGTCAGTCTCTGGTTGTGGAAATCCAGTCTGCTGGAAAAGCAATACTATGAAAAAAGAAACCTAAAAATACTCCATGTGGAAGGTCGTGGTGAGAATCTATTCGGGAAGCACTCGTCCTCTGCTTTACATCAGTCACTTAATGAGTAACAGGATAATTGCCTAATATTTACACCACGTCATATCCTACGTCGCTGCAAACCACGCCAATACACCAGACATAATATAATGATGAATGACACCTAAAAATTAAAGACTTTCCTTGAAGTGCACAGAATTAAACTAGCTTCCAAAATGTTAAAGTCTTCAAAGTCAAGTGGGAATGCGAATGAAAGCTCCCCATCAAGTACAACAAAAGCGGATAAAAAATCCAAGAAGAATAAGAACAAATTATCACTCTCTTCGTCAACGTCAGGAGTTGTTGATGGGGAGGGAACAACCACAGAGCTTGGAAACAATGGAACAGGTCCCCAAATTGAGTGTGCCAAAGAAGCGAAAGAAAAGAAAGACTCTTGGGTGAAGACGATAGGAATGAGGACCTTAAGACTGAGAAGAAGTACAGATTCACGTTCTTCCAGACTATCCATCCCTTCATTTAGTAGTTTAGACAGACCCGGAAAAAACAAGAAGAACAAGGGAAGCGACAACAAACAGGCTTCCGAAGAACCTGAAGCCCTAACAGAAACAGATTTAAAAGGTGAAAGCAGCCAAGTGAAGAGTGAAAGTGGTGGGGAACACGTGAAACCTCAACACGCCGAAATCACTGGCGCGTCTTCTTTTAATGGCCACTCCTCCAAAGATTCCAGTGGTGGTGGAAATACGACGACAGCCACTACGTCGGAACCCAACAAGCGACTTTCCACTGGAGAAACTTCGGGTAAGATACATTTCACATGTACTCTCCACTTAAAATCCAACATGCATTTCCTACACTCGTCTTTCTCCAAAACACATTCATATCCGAAATTCACTCTCGATCTCTTTCTGTATGAAATGCATCCCTCCCACTTTCCCACACTACTTTGGATTATACTTTTACACTCACACACACACGACCAGTTTAGAGTTTAGTACTCTCCATGTTCATCTTCCATGCACTACGACAATCTACAATGTGTTTGTATGTTATTGCTACACTTCCAAATACGGAGTCCCTTTTCCCCTCCGCATTTCCAAAAGAGTATTCTTATGGTAGTTCCACACAAACTCCCTCACTCTCATATTGCAGAATGGTGGGTAGTGGTTTTGTGTGTGTTGGGGTTGTAGAATGAATCCGAGAAAGACGGGACTTGGGTGTCCTATTGATTTGCGCGTGTCTCCTTATTAACCCGTGTATATACGAAGTAGGGACTCCGAGCAAGTTGCTTTCACTGCTGACTCTGTTTCATTCTTTTGAGATAGTCGAGAAAGCATTGGACAGAAGAATACACTAACGTAGTAACTCTGTGCATGTTATGCTTGCTTCTCTGTGTCTCTCGATCAATAAATTTATTCTCCCTCAGTCGTATTAACTCTCTCTAGTTTATTCGTCTTAATTACTTATCCAGTGTTCCAATGGACAAACAGGATAGAGAGCTGGAGTCCTCTAGAACTGCCCACGCGTCCCAATTTCCTTTAATTAATTATTGCTGCAACGCGCAAGGTTAAAGTATAATAAAACATAGTCGGGTGAAGACAGAAGTTGTATCGGAAGAGATATACTCAAGAAGGACTTGCACCGAGTGTTAGAGCTAAAATGCACATTGTATGAGTTTAGAAATGAAAGTGGGACGGGGATAATGAGGATTCAAGTGAAGGTCCACTAGACTTTTGATTATTAAAATGGAAGACAGTAAAACACTTGAGTAACACTCAACAGAGAGAAAGTCTGCAGCAGAGTTTGTTGTAGGCGTAGTATGGACAAAATGTTGCCCATGCAAACTTTGAGACGACGGGCGAGTCCCCTCAAATGTAATAATTATCGTAGTAGTAAGCAAATTCACAATTACATACGTAGTTTTTTATGGCAAACACAATTTATTAATATGGGAATTGATCGTATAAAATGTATACGTGTTTTCTATGAATTTACAGATAAACAAGACCCGTCGAGATTTCTTGGGGATGGACTTACATTCAAAGGGAAATTAATTGGAGTTCTGGAAGTCAGTGGACCACGAGGAGATCGAATTTGCCAAGAAGCTTTGTCTGAACTTAAAATTGCTGTGAAGGCTGCTGGAGAACACAAGCAAAAAATAACTATTCACATAGCTCTGGATGGTCTTCGTATCCGGGATGAGAAGACAGGGGTAAGCAGACTAAAGTAGACACGTTGAGTGTGAGATATGGTAAAGTAGTGCAGAGATGTAGTCAATCGTGATTGAGGTGGCGGATGAGATTGTACTTCATCCAATTAGTTCCATGAAGGCTATAATGCATAAGTAAAATGGTTGCATTCCAGGACTGTCTGTATCACCACCAAGTCCACAAGATCTCTTTTATCGCTCAAGACCTCACTGATACTCGAGCCTTTGGTTACATCTTCGGATCTCCAGACACCGGACACAGATTCTTCGGAATCAAAACCGAAAAGTCAGCCAGTCAAGTTGTGATAGCCATGCGAGATTTGTTCCAAGTTGTTTTCGACCTGAAGAAAAAAGAAATTGAGAGAGCAAAACAGCAACTAGAAATGCAGCAAAAGTTTCTCGCTACAAGAGCAGCTGAAACTGCGCCACCCTCAAGGGTAAAAAATCAGCACACAGTTTATTAGTTTGAATTAGTGTCTCTCTCTCGCTCCATGTATTTAATTGAATGAATGTTCCCTACAGCTCGAGGCGAAGTTTTCCATAGCAGAAACTTATATTGAAGGAGCTTGTGCAATGGGAGCCAACACGGTTCCACCCAATCGAACAGCACCAGAGGTAGATTTGCTGAATTTAGAAGTAGAACTCACAAGCTTGCAGGAAGGACTCGACAGCATCCATCACAATTTAGCGGAATCTGTTCCTTTTCGTGGAAGTACAGCTTCCATTTCAAGTGATCCTATGAATCCTATGCCCAAAAGGTCGTCCGTATCTTCGTCCACCAACAACACAACTCCTGTCCCCAACGCCTTTAGCACCACAGCCGCTGGTGGTGGTGCTGATCCTTTTGGGGATTCATTTGATCCGTATTTCGACTCTACTGGTCAACCTACCACAAATAATCCTTCGCTTGGTCCTGGAAACTTCAAACGAATTGGATCTCTTAATGCTTCCTCCTGTAGTAATTCTGCATTAACTTCTCCATTCTCAGCAGACCCCTTTGCCAATGTTGATCCGTTTCCAGACTCAAAGTTTTCTGCTGTAGGAGGTTCTGACTTCTTTGCATCAGATCCGTTTGAAAGTCCTTCTGGTCCCTTCTCCTTTAATTTCCCTTCGTCTGAAACTCACAGTGCCAACAATGTTAATTCTTCTATTCAAGCAAGTGGAAAACCAAGTGAAAGTGGGTTAAATGCCAATAGTGGTTTCGCCAAAAGTGGTAGTCCAGCTCCAGTCAGTCTTAATCATTCCTCTGATGTTTCATCCAGTCGTAGAGAACACCGCAAGATTAGTGATGGATGGACAGCGTCTTTTGAAGATGTAAGAGATAAGAGAGAGAGATTCCCTGTCATAATTCAATCAGTAATGTAATACAATTTATCCCACAATTCCCTCTGATATTCTTACCATTCTATTACAGAACTTTGTACCTGATGCTGAACCAAGCAGCGGACCTCCTTCAGGGTTTTCTACCGAAGGAAAAACTGAGCTGGACATTTTTACCGAACTTGATCCTCTTGGAACTGGAAGAACAAGACCATTTGTAGACCGAAAAGACTTTTTTAACGACCTGAAGAATCCCCCGAAGAAGGGAATGGGTGAAGCTGAGTGTTCTTCTTTGCCTTCCACTTCAGCAGCTCCTTCACTAGTTCTCAGAAACGAATCATCAGCCCTTCTTGCCGAAAACTCAGGAAAAGGAGAACAAAATGGCAGTCCTGGACTCGGTGCTGATTCATCCTCAGCAATTCCAAACTCTTTTTCAACTAACTTCAATCCGTCTTCGGGAACTGCAAATACTTCTGGAGGAATCGATTTCGATTCCAACTTCAAATCAGCTGCGTTTTCTTTCCCTTCAAGATCTGAATCTCCACCCAACTACAGTCCACCTCCTCCCCCGAGAACAAGTGCTTCTGGGATTATGTCAGACGCGAATACGGGAGGAGTTCCAATGTTACCTCCTCCGTCAGGAAGCACAAACTCTCCTTCAGCTTCCATGAGACTGATGAGCAAGAAATCCCCTCAAATCCTCAAGCAAATGACCATCGCAGACTCCAATTCCAGTCCTAAAACATTGCCACGGTCCTCAGGACGTTACTCCCGGCAATTCACATTGGATTCGTCTCTTAAAGATGATATTCCAAATCTCTCTCCTCCCCCAAGACCTCCACACTCGACTGCTAACACTACTCCTTCTCCTGGAACAAGTACTACTGGACGGGCAGCAGCAAAACTACCTGCTGCTGTACCTCGTCCTTCTTCAGGTTCCAGTGCGTCTGATCGCATGAGATCTATTTCTTCTACCGGAGTTGTGACTGGAATTCCTCCTGAGCCTCCACCGAGACCTTTGCAGACTACGTCAATGATGTCGTCTCCAAGTTCTGCCCTCAATCAAATGCAAGTAACATCGCCCCCACCTCTTCCACCAAAGAAACAAAATATGAACACACTTCTCTCCAACCCTCTTGGATCTTACAACAAACAATCTTACAACATCGACTCCAGAAGCCTCGCAAGTAACGCTTCCAGTAGAAGTTCCCATTCTGAAGCAAACGATCTTCCTCTTCCCATCCCACTGAGGAAAACTCACACAAACACGCTTACCGAACAACACAGTAGTAATACTTTCATAGACTCGTTCCAAACTAGCGGAGGAAGATATTCCGTGCCTTTGAACAACTCTCAACCAAACTCGTTGACCTTGTCAACAGGATCCCCGTCACTCACCAAGCGAGATAATCTTTCTACAAAGTCGAATTCCTCAATGGATAGTTTGAATTCCAGTCAAGGAGCAATTCACAAGCTTTCTATGGAACAAGCATTAGCCCAAGTGGCGTCATTAAGCTTAGGCGACTTAGCCAAACGACTTGAACTACCTACCGATCGTCTATCTTCCCTGACAATTCAGCAATTAGCTGAAAAACTCACAGAAATGGATTTAAGAAACAAACAAGCTACAGTGCAGATGCAGAGAAGTGACAAAGACAACTTCAACGTGATATTCCGAAACAAACCAGCCAGTAGCAACAGCAGCAGGAGCGACCGTTCTGACTCTAAATTTGGGGGTTTCGAAGATGACTTCTCGTCTGCATCCGCCCCTGCAGTTCCTACGGCTTCTTCTACCCAAAGAGAGCGAGACAATTACGACAGATACGCCGTTTTCAGGGACCTTAATCTCGAGGATGCCAGTGGTTTCAGTATTTTCGGACCGAGTGACAGCACTGACAAAATACCGAGCAGTATGATGTGCAATTTAGGCAACAATTCGGAGGAAGAGGAGGATCAATCCCGAACTCAGGAGAAGACTTTAACATCTCGCGATTCCAGTAGTGAACGGACGTTACAAGCGGACGAAATCATAATCGGAGGAGGAAGCCGCAGTCACCGTCGTGAAGCAAGTGTCGCCAGTGCAATTACACTAGCTAACACCATGGATGACGTAACAGACGTCAACTTATCCGACGACCAAGACGAAAACGGAAAGTTCCCTGAAGACGAAGAAGACTTGACTCCAGGATTTGTGAATAAACCTGAATGGGCTACATTCGAATCCAACTTTGATGACCAATTTTGCACAACAGCTTTAGTTAAAGCTGAAGGAGGAAACGATAGTCCATCGTGGGACTCTGAAAATGAAAATGGGGATAAGATGTCAACTCCTCGAGTAGAAGAAACTCCAAAACCCGAATTCGAATTCCAAGTCTTCGAAAAACCCGTAGATCCTGTTGGTAGTCTTTCACTTCACCGTGAAGAGGGTCCTCCTTCACTTCATTCTGAAGAAAGAACTCTTGAAAAACAACCCTCAAGAGAACAAAAGTATTTAAGAAACGAACTATCATCCCCTGAGCAAATCCGTTCTCCTCCAGAAGGCCAGTTCCGCAGGCAAAGTTCAGGTTCATCTCGTCACAGTGAAAGAAGCAGTGGTGGAAACAACGGAACTGGAAAAACAGTGCGAACTCCCGATTTCTCAGATTCCGGGAGACCTGCAAATTCTCACGCCAAAGGAAGGAAAGGCAGTAAAGACTACGAAAGATGGGACGACAGAGAAATAGACAGAGAACACGACTCCAGCAGACGCTACGGAGGAAGAGACCGCGATCGCGATCGCGATTACAGCGGCCCTGGTGGTCGTCCCGACTCACGAAACAGCTATTCCTCCATCCCTCGTAAGTACCACAGGGAATCCGACGAAGAATATGGAAACAACGGATCCCTCCGTAGAACAAGTACTGGCGGAGGAGGAGGAGGAGTCGGCGTCGGTAAAACTCGAATAGGTTCTGGTTCAGGTCGACGAGACAGAGAACGCGACCGAGAATACGAAAGAGAACGAGGAGACGGAGAAATAGAAGACGAAGACGACGACAGATCCCATGCATCTTATCACTCCAACTATTCCTCAGGGAGAAGACACAGAAGATACCCTCCGAAGCATTACCACCATCATCATTCATCAAGTAGGAGTGGAAGAAAAGGAGGAATTTCTCCAGAAAGATACTCCAACCATGAAAGTGATGACGAGTCTTTTGAAGACGAGAACGGGACTTACTCTCGGAGAGACAAACGAGAAACCCGAGATAGAGATTACTATTCTCGGGAGAAGGAGTATTACGACAGGTACCATCGACACAGGCCAAGTAGTTCTTCCGGAGGATACGGCGGACCTCCGAAGAGACACAGCAGAGACAGTCCAAGACACTCGGACTCGTATTATCGGAGAGATCCCAGGAGGGGCGGCAGGCACAGGAAAGATGATGAGGTTGATGACAGCAGAGATTACTCCGATTACTCTGGAGAGGAAGAATACTACGGGCCCAGTAGCCACCACAGTCATCATGGAAGTCACAGAAGAATTCGGAGTAAAAGGAGTCATTACAATAAAGAAAGAGATAGTAGGGAACATCGAGGACACTACTATACTAATTCTCCATCGTGGGATAGTGAGTCTGGACCTGAAGGAGGGGGCGGTGGGGGTGGCAATGGAGAACAACGTGGTGGAGACAGAGGAGACAATAAATCAACCTCCCGACCTAATTCTTCCAAGTACGACCGAGATGACCGACGTAGAGTAGGAAGTCCAGAAATGCCAGGAAAGTACGGGAATTCCATTAGACGGGATTCTGGGTCAAGGCGATATCAGAGTGAGCTTGCTCTTAACTCATCCACAAATAAGAGTGCGAGTGGAAATGATACACATAAGCTAACTGCTTTTAATTTCACAGAAGATTTTGATGGTTCTTCTTCTAAGTTCTCTCCTGAAAATACGCAGCCAGTTTCGTTGCAAAATTCTGATCAGCTGTCTTCACTTTCACCCACACATGAAAAGGCTTATTTGAAAAGTAGGAATAACGTTGAGAGCATAGAGAAGACCGGCGTTGGAAGTAACAATGACAGTGTGGATCTTATGGGTGAACCTGAAGGGCTTCCTTTAGACTCAGCCAAGCCAGCTCAGTCAGCATCGCCTTTCGAAGATGATTTTGTGGCGAGAGCCTCGGCAGGGAACAATGGAGAGTCTAATAATAAAGACCAGAGTGTCGCTGATAAGTGCGCGTGGGATGGAAATGGAAAAAGTAATTTGACAGGAGGAGATGATTTAGGATTTGTGTTAGGGAATGGTATAGTTATAATAGAGGAGGATCTTAAGATGGAGAAAGGAGAAAGTGGAGCAAGTAATAATCCTGCATTTCCAGAAGCCTTTGAAGATGATGACACGAATACTGCTGCAATCTCCAATGCGAATGGAGTAGATGAATTTGGAAACTCTACTGCAGACGTGTTTCCACCAGCTAATGACCCAAAAGTATTTCCATTCTCGGGGAGACGGTTGGAATCGATCAAGTCTGAAGAAGAGAAATCTAATGATGACAGCCACAGTGCGAGTGAAAGTGCAGTTCAAATGAAAAAGTCAGACTCTTTCAATATCTTCAAGCACAGGGCAGACGATCCATTCGCTGATGATGATTTCTTCGCTTGATTCTCTTTATGGAAGTTCCCAATATGTAAGTTAATTATAGTTCGTGTCACTTCGTGTCTTTTGGAATGACGTGCTGTAGCTAATTAACAGGCTAATAATGCGGTATTCTGATGTATTTAGTGACCTTAATGTGATCATCTCTACACAGTCTTCTAATGCACCGTCTGAGAGTGAAGAACTCATCATGCTCACCAGTTTGGCCTTTTCTTCAAACGAAATATTAATGCAAATATGGAATTATAGAGAGAAGAGGATGGGAGCTCACAGCCAAAAGGAAAGTGATTGGAGTTGCGGAATTTAACCTGATTAAGGGTTTGCCATTTCCACTTAAACCCCAGAATGCCTGCACTAACTCATAATTGTATTTTACAATAAGTAATATATCAAATTATTACTTACATTTTAACATGGCGAGTTCAGAATCTAAGTCATCAAAAATTGTTTCAGTAGTTTGTATCTAAAAACTAACTTACGAATCTCACATTTACTTACCACGAAGCAGTATATAATTGTCTTACCTGTAATTATTTATCATGTGCATGTCAACTATCATTAGACACATAGTGAAATGTAGTTCGTAATTATTATTATTTTTAGCCTAAGTAATGTGTGCGATGTGTTGTGTGTAAAAAGGACTGGACTGGTGCCATATTAATATTAATCATATTTTTGTGTTACATGTTACGCATTTAAGATTTCTATTAAGTTTGTCTTCTTCGCCTACTTTTGACTTTCATCGGTGTTTTATTCCTTTTACTAGTAGCTCTCGATTTCCATCTTTGTCTTCGGTCAGACTCAGACTAACAATGACTGTGCGTCGTGTTTAAAATTTTAAATGCTAAATTGTAATAAAGTGCATTGTTCCAGATACTAAAACAGTTATAATAATATACTCTCATCAAGACATCATGTACGTCGTAACTCGTAACGGATGCAAAAACTAGTAACTAATGCTGTAATAATGTATGTAAATTGTATCATGAAAACGTGGTTTTGACACTGGCTTGTTTTATCTTACGACTGCAGTCCACATAGACAAAATTGTATGATTCAGAATCATAGTGAGTAATTTTAAGATTAGCTCAAGTCTTAATTAGGACTCTAATGGAAAGTAACTGTCAAACAGTTTCTTTCCTGGTATAAAGTTATTGTCCACTTGATAATCACTATACTCACTCTAACTGAATCTGCGGATTTGCTACCTTAATATTTCTTCACCAATAAAAACAAAAAGATAATCGAACTTGCTTTTAATAATTTTCACTTGTTTATTTCTGTGGCTTTGGCATAGAATAATTAATAAAATTCACTCATTGCATATTTTAAGTATATCTTCGGTGTTCCTTTGGATAAGAAGCACTGGTATTATTGGTAACGGACTGAATTCGTAGACTGAATTGTTGTTTTTAATTATCACAGACAGTTAGTAATTAGTAAAAAAAATGTACTGGACAATTAGCACAGACGACAGTTTATGGAGAATACGACAGCTCGTCAACTAATGTGCATTTAGATATGCAATCTTCAACCCACTGCGGCTTCACTACCATTGCGCTTAAATGCTTCTTCTTTGAAGGAGATAATGGATCTCTTACAACAACATGGGTTACGCCGTATTCTAATTCACTATCGACAACCTCACCTCCATAAAATTCAATCAAGGAAGAGAGAACAGGATCCTTCTCATCCCTAAACGCTACCTTGAAAGTTTTAAATATATTCGTCTTCTTTATGGCGAAACCTCCGCAGGAAATAAGTTCTTCCTTGAGCTCATCTATATCCATATCTGAATCTTCTTCTTTAAGGTGTCGGGACGATTTTGCTATGACTGTTTTGATTAATGACTTTACTTCATCTTTGGTTATTGGCCTTGAATAAGAATCACCGAACTCGTCAAAATCTGCCTCGAATAGTTTTCCTGTCTCTTCAGAATAGCTGAAGTAATCTGTGGGAGATGTTGGTAGTTCTGATTTACTGTCAATACACTTTTGAATCCAGGATGGCTTGAGAACGTCATACACTCCAGCACTTATGGCTTTCTTTACTTTCCAATGGTTTTCATTCTCACCAACCATACAGAACTTTTCCTTTATCGGATTTTGAACTATTTCCCCTCCATTCTGCTTGATTGATGCTTCCATATTTGCTTTCCATTGAACTTGTCCGTATACACAAAATACTGTAGAATGAAATATATTCGTTCCTACCTTTTGCGCGTCTTTTCTGGGTGAGGCCTTTGTAATTAGAGTTTTGGAAGGCGAAAGAAGCGATGGACCAGGTGCTAGAGTGTCTTTTTCAGGATCCGAAGAAATTGCTTGTTTGATGACGGGTTCATCATCTGATGATGAGGATGAAAGAGAAGGTTTACGCTTCCTGAAAGGAAATCCTCGTTTTCCATCCGAACGCTTCACTAATTTTCCTCCACATGACTCTCTAATTCTGTGAAACTCTTCAACACTCATACATTGGTCATAAGGTTTATCGTCCCGAACTTTAGTTACTCGAGGAAAACGAAGTGTGTATCCAACTACAGAGGAAGAATTACGAAGAAATTCACTCGCTTTAACTTGCAAAACTGTCGAGCCCTTGGGGTCTACGTAAAGGTCTGGGGATTTGAAACCTTTATAATTTACGCTGACAAACGGTTTTTTGGTGAACCGTGGAGTCAAGTGATTAACTAAGGCTGCCATTTGAGCGTTTCTCAGCTTTCCAGATCCAACTCTTGCAATAGGGAATAATTCCTGTTCAAAGTAAAGATAACCCCGTGTTGGAAGTCTACATCTACAAGGCATAAGTAATGTTGTTTCCAAAAACCGCATGTGGTATTACCTCTTTCGCTCTTGTCTTTTTAATTACTCCAACTAAAAAGTGAGATATCGTCCCTCCTTTCCGAGTAGATTCTGTATAGTAGGCTCCCAAAATCAGAACATCTAAGTCGTCTAAACTGGTCCCATCGATATACTGCAATTTAAATACGCGTATAAAAAGAATAATCAGGAAAATAAAAACACATCCATTAGCTTAAATTCAAACACCTACCTCCGGTTTAATTTTAATCCACGTTATGGGCCTTTCACCAGGTTCATATTTCGAATCAACTGCTTTTACAATTAATCCTTCTTCAAGATTGTCGATCGCATCATTCAACGCTTCTAACACTTGTTCCTTACTGTGCATAAGCTTTTGTTCCGTTATCACTAAAACTTCTTCTTTTGGTATTACGATGTCCTTTAAAACATTAGTTCTATAATCAGTAGGCTTATCAACAATAATTTCCCCGTTGAAATACAACACATCAAATGCAACAAAACATGGACAGTGATTAGGGTTAGCAGTCTTCATTTTCTTGACATCAATATCTGCTCCTTTCTGCGTGAAAGTTTTGTGCCTCTTGTGCCACGCCATCATTTCTCCGTCTAACACGAATGATCTTACTCCTGGCTTGATCAACGGCTTCAATCTTGGTGTCAGTGTTTCATCAAAATTATACGCAAAGTCAAATCCTTTCTTTGAGAAATACTTGAATTTGACCCCGTCGTAATGAATATGAAATCGTTCACCGTCCCACTTGGTTTCCACAATGAACGGGGGATTAGGAAGAAATACTTGTTTCTTTTTCGAAGACGCCTTCTTGCTCTTGTCCTCGTCAATTTCATCATCCGAATCTTCGTCCACTTGAAACCCATCTTCGATCACAGTCATTCTTGTACACAGCATGGGTTTGCAGTGACTAAATAGCGTTACTTTTTGGACATCGTATTCAATCCTGGAATCGTTTAGATCTTGACAAACCTAAAAGCAAAGAATACAAATAAGGTTATTACAAGAAGTAAACTTCCACAGCCAGCTGGATTGAATTGAGATTCATTGCCCAGCTAAAATGTACCTTCTGTAAATTGCTCGTATGTCTATAAAGCTCCGAGGCTTTAGAATGGATGGCATCAAATACAGCATTCGTTTTAAGTCCATGGCACAAGTTTTTAATGAGGATCCTTACTAACCACTTCCCCTCAAGGGCCGTGGCATTCGACTGGGAGAAGAACTGTTGCAGAGTTGCCTTCTGAGCAACAGCTGAATTAGATTGTGAAGCCAGAGTGTCTAACACGTTGTGCAGTTTTGTAAGTGTAGGTCCTCCCTCAGAATGTCGATGAGAGAATCTTTCGGTCAGCATGGAGAATACGAGCGATCCCAAGTCCCCCGTGTTTGTTGCAGCCTTCGATGGGCTTTTGTAGTGTCGAAGGGCTTGTCCATCTCGTGAGTCCTTCCCCAGGGCCAGAACTTCCACCAGCATTTGTGCCAGCTTAGGTCCCTTCACATTGTACGCTGATCTTCCTCGGTCCTCATTCGGAATCAACAATCGAATGATGCAGTAAATACTGTCGCCCTGAAAATCACGAAAATCACAATTATGTAACGTGTATTTTACTATTTAAAATTGTCATCTTTACTCCTAGCCGCAAAGCTTACATTTGCCTTCGAAGAATCGAGAGATCCATCATGAATAGTTTTGAAATATTCACGAGCTTTAGCGATGAAAGATTTGAATCGTTCTGCCTTCTGAGGGCCACTTTTATTTGACAGGTCTTCCAATAGCTTCGCTACGTCTGCGAATGGAATCCCGTCACTTATTTGGCTAGGCTTATTCGAAGTAGAAATCGTCGAAGACGACATCGAAACCGAA